>ML800148.1:67975-79294 GCA_009831015.1 Picea engelmannii
CACTGTACTCAAGGTCAGGGTGCGAACATGTTTTTAAAGGAGGAAAATGGATAAGTTCTCGATCCTTCTAGAAGGATGAGTTGGCTTTCGAATGGTTGGCAAAGTACTGACTTTCCAGATATCTTGGGATCATTCCCTATCCACGTAACTAATCATCTTCTCCTATATATTGAGGATATTGCTCATGGAAATGGTTAGAAGAAGAAGCAAGCTAGCAAGATATTGATTGGAGAACTTGTGCAAGATTGTATGGAGGATTGAAGCTACAGCAGCAAGAGACAACAAGCAAGGTAATCATATGTGGTTGAACTTCTTCATGCATGAGCAAGTGTGTGTGTCAGAGCTAGGAGCCATCAAAAGGAGATCTACAACATCAAGGCTCAGGTTGTATATTTCTCTTTCAGTTAATTCAATACATGAATATGTCCCTTTCCCATAATGATGATGTCATCTTATTACATGATTCCTTGATCACATGTATAGACTAGTCTTTGAATATATTAATCTGCTTTTGCTGTGTTTGGTTTGTGTTGTTGTGATTGGACGGCACAAGAGCATCCGAGCAAAGCGAGGAACAACAGAGATTTAAGGAGAGCGTTCATAAGGTATGACCACCATCCATTTCTCTTAGTTCATTCAATAGGCTAGATCTAGGGAAAAGGTAGTATTCTGTCACGCTTTGTTCCAGATCCGAGTGGATCTGGGGAGATTGGTCTGTGTCCGCACTCACGAATTTATCCTGAAACAACACCTGCAAAGCAGATGAAGTCTCAACTGAGTTAGAGGCAGGGGTAGTTGCAAGACTCAGGTGTCTGCATCCTTAGATGGGACACAAATCTGTGATTCTAACACTAAGTAAAGCATTTAGCATCGACAGTTCCTCAATATGCAACTAATATTCACTTCGCTGATAAAACAAAGCTTTGCGGCATTCACAATGATCTAACATATTCAAGCACTTAGCATATGCAAACTAGATTAGATCTAATGGATCAAGCACTGAGCATATTTATATATATAAGATCTAACATTCTACATGTCATCAACACTAAGCATAACATATATATCTAATTGTCTCAAAGCACTTAGGAAATAACACATCAATGCATCAAAATAAGGCACAAAGCAAGACAACACAAGGTTTACGTGGTTCACCCCCACCCTGGGGCTACATCCACCAACTCTTCTTCTTTATTAGCTTATTAATAGGTTACAAGCACAAAGCCACAGAAACCCTTACTCCACACAGGACAAAAGATCTGCGCAGCTCGCTAGATCCTTCTTCCCCGAGTAGATCTGAGCACACAGTCTTCCACAACTTCTTACAATGACTTGCACTTAGCTCTGCAAGTCTTACACAGGCACAAAGCTCTTACAGACCTTACTAGCACTTAGCATACATCACATAGATGTCGATATTATCACATTCCCCTCTTTACATTTCCTAGCAATCTTATGTATACATTACAAAATAGTTCTAGGCATGGGTAAAACCCATGGGCCGATATCCCAATCCCGTTACATATTCCAAAAATCCCAAAATGGACCCCAAAGTGGGCCGAGATTCCGTGATCTCCGCTTCAACTTGTGCTCCTTGTTGGACAGACTGTCGAAGTCGCAAAATAGGTCAACTTGACTAAGAATCTCCCAAAACTTGGTCAAGGGCCAACAAGGATTTCAACACTAAATTAAATCTTTTATCATATAAGAACAATATTGAAGACAACTATCATAATTTTACAACAATCCTATCTACCTCCATAAAAAGAATCTCTATCGAAGTGTTGTGTAAAAAGTAGAATAGAATTTCCAACCCTTGGTATAATAACGAGTGTAAACTTGATACAAAATCCATTACGTCTAATGAGCCCTTAAATATGATAATATTAACAGATACAAATCCCTAATTAAAAGGGAAAAAATGACACTATATAAAATAAAAATAAAAATAAAAAAGATTTTTTTGCACCTATCTAAGCTAGGTCCAAAGCATTTTTGGAGGCAAATTCGAACTCGTAAAACTAAAGAAAATGATACGATTCCCCTAGAAGATTGGAATTCCTACCTTAAAAATCTTTATGAATCATGTAATGTCTTGGACAACATTCCGAAAGTTTCTATAGAAGATGAATTTTTTCTATAGAAGGCATAAAATTTGGGGTTAAGTGACACACAAACGTGAAAGCTAAGGACATTGAAGGATACCGAGTTGACATATTAAATATTGGAGGGCTTACTTTGATCCCTCATATACACAAGCTCTACAATTTAGCAATCAAGCAGGGCTTCCCTAAACCCTGGACTCAAAGCCTCATTGTACCTATTTTTAAAAGTGGGGATAAAAGCAATCCCTCTAATTATAATACCATTATGATTAGCCCCATTTTAGCCAATCTATATGGAACTATTTTGGAAAAGAAGATAAGCATATAGCTAGAAAATCATTGAAAAAGAGCTAAAGGCTAGGCTAGTTTTAGAGGTTATAATTCAACGGTGGACCACCTTGTCACACTTAGGATTCTTGTAGAGGAGTGTCTCAACAATAAAACTAATCTCCTTTGTTGTTTTATTGATTTTAGGAAATCTTTTGACAATGTTCGTAGGACCAACCTTTGGAATAGGTTAGAAGAGATAAAAGTTCCCTCCAAGGTGAGAGTTGTTGTGGTAAGGTTGTATGGGAATGTTATTGTGAAGTTTAGGAGCCCTAAGGGTTGGTCAGAAGAAATTAACTACAATATAGGAGTCAAGCAAGGTTGTCCCATATCCCATACCCTTTTTTGCATATACATTTACAAGTTGGAATCTTGTCTAGAAGTTGTAAGTTGTGTTGGACCAACTCTTGCTAGTATAGTCATCATCCTTGTTCTCTATGTCAATGATATTTTTCTTATGGAAATGAATCCCTATGACCTCAATAAGAAGCTTAGCATCCTCAAGGACTTCTCCTCTAGTACATGAATGGTCGTGAACACTGACAAAATCAAGGTTATGATAATTAAATCCAAGAAGATCACCGATGATACTTCCGTATATGACAAAAATACCTTGGAGGAAGTTCTTTCGTACAAGTATATTGTAATTGATATTCATCACAAGTTCAATTGGAACTATAGCATTGAGAAAATGATAAATGGAGGGTGGAAATCTCATTATGGGCTTAAAATAATTGTAAATTAGCAGACCTTTTGATATGGGATAAGAAAAAGTTCCTCTTTGAGACTCCTTTTACTCCCGTTATCTTGTATGGATGTGAATTTTTTGGATTCAATATCTCTCGAGAAAATTGGAGAAACATAGAATAGATCAAAAATAATTTTATAACTTCTAATATCAAAGTTAAAGGAAATACACCCTATCCTATCCTCCTCATTTAATAGAGTCTTTCCCCCATTGAGAGCACAACTATAATTAGGTACTTAATGTACAAGAACAAGATAAACAACATGGATGGAAAGAGGCTCTCCAAAATTTCTTCAGACTTAATCCAAAATCACCAATGTCTCAAGTAGGGATAGTATAATGATGTTATTGTAGGGGCTAGTTGACTAGACCTAACAATCAACCATGTTGGATATGTAAGTCAATCTAATGTTTAAGTCGAGTATGTGAGTCAGTCGGTTTTCCAATTGGGTCGATTGACTGAGGCAGTTCAGAAGTTGTAATTTTCGTATAACTAAATACACAAGTATATAAATGGCTATGTAACAGAGAAAAGAGGGTAACTTGTTGTTGTACATAATAAAGTGCATATTGTTGGTTCTCCTAATACTTTGTGTATGATTCCTTGTATGTATATGTGTGTGCTTCTATAGTTGTGTGTTGTGTGTTGTGTGTATTTGTCTGTTTGATGAACTACTGATAACATCTTCATGCTTTAGCTTAGATTACAACATTGGTTCCATTGCTAGTAATTCTGAACTTGGGCATGTTAAATAATGCACACATAGATGTGAAGATTGGAAGACATTGTTGAGGAAAGTAATGGTAATTCTCCTTACTCCTATATTTTTGATGCAGGAGCATCGCTCACTCGTCAAGCGAGCCAGCACATCGAGAGGAAACAGCTGGACAGCACCAGCGCACATTTTGAGAAACACTTGGAAGTTGTTGCACCGCTCTTTAATGAAGCACACTTGTATTGTAAAGGGGACCTTGAGCGGATAGCTCTCGTCCTTAGTAGATAGGAAGGCATTTAATAGTTTTAATGCTGTTAGATAGGAAATTGATTGTAGATTTGATAGTTTAGGATCTAGAGGGAAAACGGATATAGACACCCTCACTTGTGTATTGTAACATTATTGAGATGATTGAGGAAGCATTATGAGAATAGAGCAGAAGCACAAGCAGAGAATTGTTGAGAACACCCATGTACATGCATTGAATTAATATAAGAAAGATTTGATTCAATCTCATGGTTATGTGTTATTTCTCTATGTATTGATGTTGTGCTTATGAGTATTTTCTTCTTGTCATGCATTTGCTTTTATATGCTGTGTATGTGATTTTATGGTTGATATGAAGTCTATGAGAACCAGGAGTTAGTTTCAATTGTTTCACTATCTTGAACCAGAGGATTCCTGCAAGGAGTGCAGTTGAATTTGTCCGCAAGGAGTGCGTGACTGCAGGGTTCAGATAGAAGAAATTTTTGTTCTAAGTTCTCAGAAGTGCAAATAGGCACAGAGCCGGGCAAGGCGTGCGTAGGCTAGAAGGATACTCAGAGTTGCGATTCTGAGCAAAGAGTATCGAGAGACTGTTGCTGCAGGGGTGAGCAAAGAAGAAGCTTCAACACTTAGAAAAGTTGAAGATTTGCTGCAAGGAGTGCGTGAAAAATTCCTTTGAGGAAATTGAGGATTTCGAGGAAGCTCAAGAGGGATAGGCCTTCGAATCCATCGGAGAATTGCACAGGGAGAAATTGTTCTTTGAAGTATTCGAGCAAGTGTTGAAAACTTGTGTGTAGGTGGACAAGTCTTCGTGGGGAAGATACTTGTTTTGTCTCATTGAAATCACCAGAGGAAGGACGGACGGACGAAACTCTCCTAGGAGGTTTCATGAGCTACTATGAGCCGTTGGATCTTGCAGGCGCAAGAAAGCTACAGTGCAGGTTGGTAAAGGTTTGAAGTTCAAAGGAGCACAAAACCGTCAATCGGGATCACGAGGGGTATTGGTCTCTATTCGTGAGTCGGCGTCTCGGAACTTCGTGAGAAAGCGACGAAGATTTGGGAAGCGAAAGTTGCGAAGCCGCGAGGAGCGAAATCTCGGCGATTTCGTGGAAGTGTGGTCCACAGAGGAAGAGTGGAAGACAGGTGGCGGAATATCGCGAATGCGGGGTTCGTGAGTTGGAAGCCCAATATTTGGGTGGTTGAAATCGCGAGGCGCGATATAGTGAGGCAACGAGATCGCGACCGGAGGACATCGACATCTCGGCGTCTCGGCGTCTCGGCGATTGGGAGTCGAAGAAACAGATGCTAGGACTCGTGAGTGGCGAGGTCGCGATAGCGCGAAGTTTCGATAGTGGAGCAAGAAGTCAGCGTTGACTGATCGTGAGTCTCGGCGTTCGACGCATCGGGTCTCGGGGGTTAGAGAACCCAAAAGATAGATAGAGAACTCGCGAAGCGCGAGGTTCCGATTGTCCGATAGATCAAAAGCGAAGAGCAGCGGGGAAAGAGCTGTGGGTTGCAGATTTTCTGAAAGGGAAATAGAAGAGTCTTTAGACTCTTCGGGCCGAGAGAAGAGAAGGTTCTGGAGGGAGATTGTGCAACGAGGGGTACGGTTGCCACCAAGTGGTATCAGAGCTTGATATCTTGTCTGTATATTTCAGACAAGCGAAGCGAAGGAGAGAAGGGACACCCTGATACACATCAGAATAGTATCAGCGAGGAGCATCTTTGCTTTCTGAAGCGAAGAAGAGAAATTGACCATGCCGCCCAGAAGAGAAAGACAATCACCTGACCCAGAAGACAGGGAGGTGAGGAGAAGAGGTAGGCCGGCAGGAAATCCAGAAACAGAGCGCCAGATAAGAGATCTCAGAGCGAGACTCGAAGAGATGGAGACAACGTAGAGACGCGGAGTTGGTGCAGGAGATCTTAGCGACTCCGAAGTTGAAGAGGAAGCTGGACATGAAGCAGAGGTCACAGCCGAAGACGCATCAANTAAGAGATCTCAGAGCGAGACTCGAAGAGATGGAGACAACGTAGAGACGCGGAGTTGGTGCAGGAGATCTTAGCGACTCCGAAGTTGAAGAGGAAGCTGGACATGAAGCAGAGGTCACAGCCGAAGACGCATCAATAGAGAGATTGATTAAAGCCGTCGCCAGGATGAGCTCCAAGACGAAAATGGACATTCCAGCTTACGAAGGAAGTTTGGATGCAGAAGAGTTGCTGGACTGGATCAAAGCTCTTGACACATACTTCGATTATGAAGATGTGGAAGAAGATAAGAAGGTCTAACATGCTGTCAATAATTTGAAGGGACATGCAGCATTGTGGTGGGACGAGCTACAAGCAGACAGGCGTTGTAAGGGCAAGCAGAAGATCAAAAGTTGGGATCGAATGATTTCGAAGATGAAAGCGAAATTCATCCCCAGGGACTACCAGAGAAGTCTGTTCAAGTGAATGCAGAACCTGAGGCAGAAACTGATGACAGTGAAAGAATACACTGAGGAATTCTATCGACTAAACATCAGAGCAGGTCATCGGGAGAGCGATGATGAGAAGGTAGCAAGATATCTGAATGGTCTGAGATACGACATTTAGGATGAGATAAGCATGACTACTATCAGGATGGTAGAAGATGCTTACAAGATGGCTCTGAAAGCCGAAGAGAAGCTGAGCCGCAAGAAAGGTCAGCGAGGGCGAGGCAGAAGTCAGCCCAGAGGCAAGGCACTTTCCCAGGAGAAATATTAAAATCCCAAAGAGGAATGGAAGAAACCTCAGGGTAAAGTCGAAAGAGGTGGAACCTCACAGCAACGCCAGCAGGATGAACCAAGAAGGCAGCAGACAGAAGGCGGAGGATATGCTGACGCAGATACTTTTCTTCGAACCAGAGGCAGAGGAAGAGGCCGAGGAGGAGTAATCACATGTTTTACGTGTGGAAAAGATGGACACAAATCATTCAAGTGTCCAGAGAGAAAGAAAGATGGAGGAGAAGCTCACATCGCAGAAGCGCAGAGGCGTGATGTTGAGAGTGAAGACGCAGGAAGTGGGAAGTCACTGATTGTGCATAAAGTCCTTTTGACACTTGAGAAAGAGGTGGAGAGTTCAGTGCAGAGGACCAGACTGTTTAGAACAACTTGCAAGACCAAGGGCTGGAAATGCAAGGTTATTGTTGACAGTGGGAGCACCGATAATCTCGTTTCAACCGAGATGGTAGAGAAGTTGGAATTGGAGACTACTGATCACCCGAGTCCGTATAAAGTTTCGTGGCTACAGAAGGGTCATCAGGTGAGTGTCACTAAACAATGTTTAGTTGGATTCAGTATCGGTGGGTATGCTGATAAAATACTGTGCGATGTCATTCCCATGGATGTATGTCATCTATTGCTGGGTAGACCATGGTAATATGACATAAATGTGGTTCATGATGGGAGAATGAACACATACACCCTAGAGAAGGATGGGAGGACACACAGATTGCTTCCGATAAAGGACAAGGAGGTAAAGTCGGAAGTAAGTAACACGATACTTCTCATGAGCGGGAAGGAACTTCTCATGGAGATGGAGAAGAAAGAAGATCCACGATTCTTTGTGGTCAGAAAACTGAGGATTGTTCTGACTAGCACAAGAGTGGACGACTTGCCAGAATAAATTCAGTAACTGCTGAGAGAGTTCGTTGACATCATCATGGACGAATTACCTCATTCGTTGCCACTGATGCGAAGTGTGAGTCATCATATTGATCTCATAGCAGGTGCTAGTTTGACGAATAAAGAAGCGTACAGATTAATGACGCGGGAAAATGAGGAGGTCAAGAGACAGGTCGAAGACTTGTTGGATAAAGGACTAGTTAGAGAAAGCTTGAGTCCGTGTGTTGTTCCAACAGTACTAAGTCCAAAGAAAGATGGAGGCTGGAGAATGTGTACCGACTCCAGAGCGATCAATAAGATAACCATCAGGTATAGATTTCCACTGCTGAGAATGGATGATCTGATGGATTGCCTAAGTGGGGCAATTTTTTTTTCAAAGGTTGATCTGAAGAGCGGATATCATCAGATTCACATGAGAGAAGGCGATGAATGGAAGACATCATTCAAAACAAACGAAGGTTTGTACGAATGGCTGGTCATGTCGTTTGGTTTGACAAATGCGCCAAGCACATTCATGAGACTGATGAATGAAGTCCTGAGGGAATTCATCGAAAAATTTGTCTCGTATATCTGGGCGATATACTGATTTTCAGTAAGACAAAGGCTAAACATTTGAAGCATTTAGCCATTGTGATGAAGAAGCTACAGCAGGAGAAGCTGTTGATAAATATGAAGAAGTCCTCATTTCTGAAGACAGAGCTCATTTATTTGGGTTTTGTTATTTCGGCGAATGAGCTGAAGATGGATCCGAGTAAGGTGGAAGTGATAAAGAATTGGCCATCACCGAGAAACATTTTCGAGGTGAGAAGCTTCCATGGTTTGGCTAGTTTCTACGGGAAGTTCATCAGGAATTTCAGTGGGATTAGCGCAGCGATGATGGACACAGTGAAGAAGCGGCATAAAACTTTTCACTAGACAGCAGAGGCTAAAGAAAGCTTCAATCTGTTGAAGCAGAAGATAACTGAGCAACTGATACTGGTGTTGCCAGATTTCATGAAGACCTTCCAGGTGAAGTGTGATGCGAGTGGATACGCCATAGGAGTGGTATTGAGTCAAGAGGACAGACCCGTTGCCTATTTCAGTGAAAAGATAGACGAAGCGAAGCTGAAATACTCCACGTATGATAAGAAATTTTATGCTACTATACAGGCATTGAAGAAGTGGAGGCATTATTTGATACCCAAGGAATTTGTACTGTACAACAATAATCATGCATTGCAGTTTATAAGTCAACAGGATAAGTTAAACCAGAAGCATGCAAAATGGGTAGAGTATATGCAGAATTTCACATTTGTGATTACGCATATTGCAGGTACCGCTAACAAAGTAGTTGACGCTTTGAGAAGGAAAAGTTTGGTACTGCAGGAGTTCCAGATTCAAACATTGGGTTTTGAAGATCTCAGGGACATGTATGCAGGAGATGCAGATTTCGGGGAAGTGTACGAAGCAGCTGAGAATCCAGTTCTCAGAGATAGAAGCCCATGGATAGATTTCATGATCCAGGAAGGATTGTTGTTCAGAGGCAATCAACTGTGTATACCTGATTGCTCCATGAGGGAGAACTCGGTGAAAGAGAAACACAGTGGAGGCTTAGCAGGACATTTTGGCCATGACAAAACATTCGCGAAGCTGAGCGAATCGTATTTTTGGCCAGGCATGAGAGCAGATGTCAAGCGGTTTGTTGACAGATGTCGGGTTTGTCAGCATTCCAAAGGAAGAAAGCAGAATGCAGGGTTTTATCATCCATTGCCCATACCAGAGAGACCGTGGGAGGCGATAAGCATGGATTTTGTATTGGGTTTACCAAGGATGCAAAGAGGTGTCGATTCCATCTTTGTGGTGGTAGACAGGTTTTCGAAGATGGCACATTTCGTTCCGTGTCAGAAGACCAGCGATGCGACGCACATCGCGAACTTGTTTTTTAAAGAGGTTGTGAGACTTCATGGATTGCCGAAAAGTATAGTCTCGGACAGGGACACGAAATTCATAGGTCATTTATGGAGGACGCTATGGAAGAAGCTAGGAACTAACTTAGCATTTAGTTCTGCTTATCATCTACAGACAGATGGACAAACAGAGGTAGTGAACAGAAGTCTGGGAGATTTACTGAGGAGCTTGGTGACTGAACACCATAGCAGCTGGGATAACGTATTGCCACAGGCGAAGTTTGCATACAATGATTCTGTGAATCGGAGTACAGGCAAGAGTCCATTTCAGATTGTGTATGGGACACAACCGAGAGGTTTTTTTGAACTAAGAGATTCATAGCAGACTGCAACTAGTAGCGCTAGTGCAGAAGAGTTCGCTGAGGCAATGAAGGAACTTCACAGCAAGGTGAAGCAACGACTGAAAGAGTCAAATCAGGAATATAAGCGCAGAGCATATCATCATAGAAGACAACTTCAGTTTGAGGTTGGGGATCTTGTTCTGGCACACTTGAGGAAAGAAAGGTTCCCGAGGGGAACATATAATAAGCTGAAAATGAAGAAAATCGGACCATGCAGAGTCCTGAAGAAATTTCGGGAAAATGCGTATGAAATTGAGTTGTCGGATGGCATTGGGATATCTCCGATATTCAATATCGCAGATTTATACCCATACAGAGCTGGAGAAGCAGAAGCTAGAACTGAGGAACCAGTGATCCAGTGGCAGAAACAATTACCAGTTGCAGAGAAGCCGCGGATGGAGTGCATACTGGACAAGCGAGTGGGAAAGAAGACCAGTCAAAAGTAGTACTTCGAGTACCTGGTGAAATGGAAGAATCACCCAGTGGAGGATGCCAGCTGGGAGACAGAAGCGATGATACATAAGCATGGACACACCGTGTAGGAGCTCATGGACAAGAGCCCATGAAAACTTTTGAGTCGAGGAGTATGATGTAGGAGCATCGCTCACTCGTCAAGCGAGCCAGCACATCGAGAGGAAACAGTTGGACAGCGCCAGCGCACATTTTGAGAAACACTTGGAAGTTGTTGCACCACTCTTTAATGAAGTCATATTAATGAAGCGCACTTGTATTGTAAAGGGGACCTTGAGCGGATAACTCTTGTCCTTAGTAGATAGGAAGGCATTTAATAGTTTTAATGCTATTAGATAGGAAATTGATTGTAGATTTGATAGTTTAGGATCTAGAGGGAAAACGGATATAGACACACTCACTTGTGTATTGTAACATTATTGAGATGATTGAGGAAGCATTCTGAGAATAGAGCAGAAGCGCAAGCAGAGAATTGTTGAGAACACCCATGTACAGGCATTGAATTAATATAAGAAAGCTTTGATTCAATCTCATGGTTATGTGTTATTTCTCTGTGTATTGATGTTGTGCTTATGAGTATTTGCTTCTTGTCATGCATTTGCTTTTATATGCTGTGTATGTTATTTCATGGTTGATATGAAGTCTATGAGAACCAGGAGTTAGTTTCAATTGTTTCACTATCTTGAACCAGAGGATTCCTGCAAGGAGTGCAGTTGAATTTGTCCACAAGGAGTGCGTGACTGCAGGGTCCAGATAGAAG
>ML800148.1:93926-104105 GCA_009831015.1 Picea engelmannii
GGGGGGGGGTGTATATATGAGAGGTAGGACAAAGATAAAGAAAGAAATGATTTCTAGGATTGGGGTGTATGTGCACTCATTTGAATTCAAATTTTTTGGGCGGGATTGAAAAGGTGTTGGCTCGAATTTAAGTTCCAGATGACAAACCTAGTGGTTCGGTTTGCAAATTGATAAAAAACCTTCATTTTTGTGAATACCCCTCTATCTTTGTCTTCGATGTTATTTTTCTATAGGCCAAAAAATTCAGTTGTTGACGAAACTATAGACATAGATCGAGCCAACTATGCATATTTCAAATATATAATTGTTTTTAAAATATAATATTGTTTACTTTTTAATCTATTTTTAATCAACTATGAGTTACAAATGGTATTTATAACTCAGAGGCTTCCTCCGGTGGAGAATGAAGCTTGAATAAAACTTGTCTCAAACTTTTGCCTTTGCCGACTACTTCCTTTTGTGATCTCAACATGAACCTAGAAAACCTCGTATGTGAACCCAAGAAAGATCCCAGCATGAACCTTCAAATAGTCCAACGCCTAATTTGCCCTTAGCGGCCACCTGCCTAGAGGGACATACCACGGACGCTATTCAGGACCTAAGTGAACTTTTAGTAATCTCCTCAGTGAACTTTCGCATAACCTTCCAGTGAACTCCAGACAATCACAATAGTAGGCAAACAGATAGAGCATAAAACAGAGACAAGATAATAGACAATTTTCAGAGATAAATTGCGGAAGCTGATTTATATTAAAAGAGCCAGAGTGGCTGGATATAAAGACTTTGAGCAGAGATTGCTCTTTTCTCACAATAGACACACAGATAGACTAAAACTAAATGCTTCTGCCACTTTAGGTTTGTGCTGGCCGAGCCAGAATCACACAAGCTTATCAAAGCAACCTATATGAAAGACGCAAAGCTCGAAGAGAGGGAGCTTAGAAGACTCGGACTTACAGACTCAAATCGACCCCCCCTTCAAATGAACCTCTCATCTCCTTATATACAAAATTTCGGGGAAAAGAATCATTTCTTAGACAAGACATTTTACTATTCTCTTGGAATCAGATCTACTTTTAAGATTTGGTGGAGCGATCATGCAAGAACCTTCCAACCAAATTTCAAATATACTTTCCACGTATCTAAGGAATATTAGAAATGTGGGTCAAACCACGCCAAAAGCTAGAGAAGTGATCTAGGTTTCTAAGATGCTTTTATTTGAAACATTACAAAGTGGAGATTTATGATGGAAATCCATGAAAACCAACTGACACCACTATCGGCCAGTAAGACATGAAAGGACTGGCACCACTGTCGGCTAGTAAGACATGAAAGTGGATGGGTTCCACCATTTTATTCCACTAGTTGATCATGAAAGTGATTGAAATGATATGGGTCCCAGTGACGAGTATAGACCTTCCTTTACATCACTGGATCTTCATTGGACCTTCATTGTTGTCTTCTTCTTGTTGGAGAACATACTTTGTTCGGATAACCCAAGGATGCTTCTCATTTATGAAGTTTGTCATATACCCAATGCTTGAGATCTGATTAAGCTAATGAACATTATCATAAATATTTAAATGATGAAACATTTGTTCAACATTCAATACATCTGGATGTATTGCACTTGGGTTTAACCCAATTTTTTTCCACCAAGTCTTAAGCCAAGTTGGTTTAGGGTCGGTATTTGATCTGAAGTGACTAGAAAAATTTATCATGCAATAATAATATTTATACCTGTCACTCCATAAGCATATATGATCCCACATGGCTTGATACTGATGGTTATTTATTTGATGAAAAAGCTGAGAAGGATCTTGTTGGGGCCAAGACTGCAATGCTCTCATTCGATTTATCATAAAATAAGAATGATCTCGAGTCTCTCTCCATTGTTGAGAATTTTGACAGAACCACCTTATGAATGTAGATCTTAGTCTGGTGATATCTCCTATTTCTATTAGTTTTTCTCGAGCATCAAGAGTAGAAGCTTGATGCATTCTACATATAAGATGTTGAGGAGGTATTACATGAATGCTCGTGTTAGAAGAGAATCCAGGTAGATCGAATTCAATTCCTTCAGACCATATTAACTCCCAATGAGGAGCCCGATTTTGAGAATAAGTTTCCCAATCAAGATTGTCATCAACCTGTTATGTCACTGACATGTTGTTTAGATCATCCCATGTATTGATAATGAGCAGACTCTTAGGTTGGCTTGAAAAAAAACACAATATTTGACTGCGGCTTTGAAATGAAAGAAAGTATCTTTTTAACAGGTGGATAACCTTTTGTTATGCTTGGAATCGTGATGGAATAGGCTGGGTGGACTTGAGCTGTCCTGACAGATCCTCGAGGTTCAACAACAGCAAGAAAAGGAGTTCCCAAAATACAGTCTACAAGCAGATCTGCCAAGAGAAACTTCATTCCTAAAGCATACTGGTCAAACCATAAAACACCTTTGGGAACTTCAAAATCAAAATCTGTAGAAACATTCCCTAGTCCAATGGCAGAATAATTGCTAGGGAGACAATATTTACAAGGGGTCAATTTTTTGTTGAGGAGGTTCATATTTGATCCAGTATCAAGCAAAGCATTTAAATAAAAAATTTCTATGTTTATCTCTAGATTTATCTTGAGATGATACTTTTGAAATTGGATAGGCAAGATTTTCATAGCATTTAATCCTTGCAAATGGGTTGAGTCGTGGAGATGTCTCTCTGGTTCAATTGGTACATCTTCTAGTGGTGGAGGAAGAGATTCCACCTGGTCTTTTAAGGCTTTTATTTCTTGCCTTGCCCATGAATCAACTTTATATGAATCTTTATAAACCTCTTCAGATTGCTTCATCTTTAGCTTGAGTTCAACAACTTCCTTCTTTAGATAAAATACTTCTTTTTCCAGGTCTGTGAGTGAAGGATGCTACAACTTGATTTCCTTTTTGTGCTTAATGAAAGACTTGGTATTTCTTTCAAATGAAGCTTCTAGAAATAATGGCTTAATCCCTTCTTTGTGGGAAGATTCTAGATTGCTTTGCCTCTGTCCTGTTGTCATAGTTTTCAAAAAGGATTCAAGTAAATATTTTTTCATATCCCCTTCTAGCAAGGCTTTTATTTGAGCTAGCATTTGGGCATCTTGATCTCCAGTGCTATGGTACATGCATATATTTATTTTTTCTCTGTGCCTTTGGGGGCTGGATACAAAATCCGATTCAGAAGAATCTTCGCAAGAACAAAAATTTGGATTATTACACTTACACTGATAATTTAGAAAAAATTCTTCATCAGCTGAGCTAAATTCAAAGTCTGAAGTCTTTGTGGATTCAAAACAACATCCTTCATGAAGTAGATGTACTTCTTATCTTTTGACAAAGGGATGATGTGGGCATTGATTTGTTAAGTGGTCATTTGCTCCACATCTGTTGCAGTGAACCCTATGTGCTAGTTGTTGTGTTGTTTCTGTACTAGCTTTTTGATGTTCTTCTTTGGCCCTTTGTTATGAGATTTTTCCTTTAGATATTCTTGAGTTTTTTCCCTCTGGAAAAGAACTTTCTATCTGTCCAGTTTTACCACAAAGCCAGCATTGCACTTGTTGCCTCGCTTGGCTGGAATGTGTTTTTAGCTTAATGTCTTCAGGCTCATAATAATGAGTTTTTTGTCTATATCTGCCTCGGTTTGAAGGTTTCTACTCTTTGAATGCCCTAAATTTATTTTTCCTTCTCTTGGTGGGATCTGTGAGATATAGGCCATATTTCTCACAAATAGACTTGATATCCGGTAGGTGAGACAATTTTTGGATAGACTTATGGAATTTCATGTTTATACATAGTCCAATTAGGGCTTTAGTGATGAGAGAATAAATTTCTCCCCAGGTATACATCGCATAGGGTAATTTGAATACCTCTTGCATTTTGAGATATTCTACAAACTTACTCGGGATAGCTGCAAGGTAGACTTGCTTCCATAAAATATTTTGGCTATATTTTACTTCAAATATTCTTTGCATCCATTCTTTGTGGAATTCTTCATATTCTAACATTTTTCTGCATTTGACATTCACCAATATCATTTCGTGTTTGTCAGTCAATTCTTCCTCAGTACCACACCAATGCTCCAGAGTTAGTGTGGTGAGAGCTCCTATCATATTATTCTGAGGAGCTCCATTTAGATGATAGACACCATCTCCTTGTTCATCCCTTAATACCTTTGTTTCCATTTTTGTTATCATAATAGGTGAGGAGATGACTTCCCACCATTTGCTTAGCATTCCTGTGAAGCATTGGATTAAAGATTTGCATGCTTTTGTCTCACTTTTGCCTTTCATGCACATAATTTTATAGGAGACATACATTCTGTCCAATAGTTGTCGGACTTGTCCTACTGATAGACCATCTATGTTCCATTCAGGGAACCAATCTTCTGCAAATGTTTGGGCTTCAAGCATCTTTCCTTTACCTAGAAGATCAGGTGCAGGTGGTCTGTTCATGTGGTGTGGGATATTTTCATATGAAGGTCTTTGGACAAAAACTAGAGATAGATTAGGGTTTGTGGAAGAGGAAGAGGGATTTGGTTCTTCTTTTGGAAAATGGATTGGGAATTTCTTCTCATTTGACTTTTCTTCAGGCTTATATACAGGGGAAACAATAGAAATCAAAGAGTGAGGGAGAATAAAAGATTGGGGAATTGGTTTTTCAGGAGTAGTGTCCTTTTGTTTGATCTCTAACAGAGTTTTTCCCATGATTGAGAAGGCTTCTCCCAATCCTTCCATCAGTTCTTCATGATTTTTTGTAGAGTCCTCATTTTCTGCATCACTATGTTTTGATTTTTCCCAACTCGATCATAAATTTCTAAAACTTTGTCATTCATCTGATTTACAGATTGAGCTATTGTGTTTGTAGATACCTGTAGGTCTCTAATATGCCCTTTTCTGGCATAATCGTTGGTAAAAAATGTGTGTGTGGCCATACCTCTAAGAGAAGTATTTTTCCAATTTACTTGTTCTTATATGGATTGGACTCTTTTTTCTATACCCGAGAGTTGGGTGGCTTCATCAGCTAACATTAGAGGTATAGATTTGACTTGTCTATTATTGTCTTCAAGAATGATACCTTTAAAAGGTGGAAAAGTTGATGTGGATTCGATAGTTTTTCCTTCCAGGTTTTTCCATTCATGGCAGGCAGATATTTCTTTCCCTCCTTCCATCATCTGGACTGTAGGATTTTGGGATTTTCTTTTCCATTCATAAAAAAAAATCCAGATGTCATTTTCTGAAATATATGTTTGCTAGTCTTGTGACAAACTAGACTTTTATTCGTCTGAAGTGGAAAGATTAAATTCAGATGATTCAGGATGGGTGAACAGATCCCAGATAAGCATTTTCTTGATCCATGCTTCTTCAATGGTGTTCTTAGAACATCCCATCATAACTGAATGGAATTTATGAATTTCTTCAATAGATGGCTTTTGCATGGATGGAGGTAGAGGGTTATTAAATCGACAGTCAGATATGATCTGGTCACATTGTTCGATATATCCTAGGCCATATCCCGGGGTCCTTGGTGGTCTCATTCCTTTGTAAATGTCTTGGATTCGGGGATCTAATGTCTCTATAGTAGGAATATAGTGAATCATGAGACAGATTGGAGATTATGAACTTGAAGTACTAAGATCTTCAACATTCTTATTGTTACAAAAAAACACAGATTGATTCATTATGAAAGTAATAACTATTACTAAACAGAAAAGCAGGGCGTTTAATTATAGTTCTTTGCATCGGAGTGAAAGAATGTCGAATAATCTCTTGGACGACTACTCAGGCAATAACTAGTTAAAACTTGGAAAGTCGCAGAAGTGGAAACCTTGTCTTTCAAAGGCTCAAGACTTCTGATACGGCTTTCAGAAAGTCGCAAGAGTGGAAACCTTGTCTTTCAAAGGTCCGAGACTCTTGATACAGCTTTCAAGATTAATTCTTATAGAAAATAAAACAAATAACAGAGTGAGAATTCTGTTATCATACCCGAGTTGAAAATGTGGTTGATAACTCAGAAGATGTGGTTGGCTCTGATACCATTTGTAACTCAGAGTCTTCCTCTAGCGGAGAATGAATCTTGAATAAAACTTGTCTCAGACTTCTACCTTTGTCGACTGCGTCCTTCTGCGATCTCAGCATGAACCCAGAAAACCTCCTATGTGAACCCAAGAAAGATCCCAGCATGAACCTTCAAACAGTCCAATGCCTAATTTTCCCTTAGCGGCCACCTGCCTAGCGGGACTTACCACGGACGCTATTCAAGACCTAAGTGAACTTCTAGTAATCTCCTCAGTGAACTTTCGCATAACCTTCCAGTGAACTCCAAACAATCGTAATAGTAGGCAAACAGATAGAGCATAAAACAGAGACAAGATAATAGACAATTTTCAGAGATAAATGCGGAAGTTGATTTATATTAAAAGAGCCAAAGTGGCTGGATATACAGACTTTGAGCACAGATTTCTCTTTTCTCACAATAGACACACAGACAGACTGAAACTAAATGCTTCTGCCACTTTAGGTTCGTGTTGGCCAATCCAGAATCATGCAGGTTTATCAAAGAAACCTATATGAAAGATGAAAAGCTCGAAGAGAAGGGGCTTAGAAGACTCAGACTTACAGACTCAAATCGACCCCCCCTTCAATTGAACCTCTCATCTCCTTATATACAAAATTTCGGGGAAGAGAATCATTTCTTAGACAATAAATTTTACTATTCTCTTGGAATTAGATCTACTTTTAAGATTTGGCAGAGTGATCATGCAAGAACCTTCTAATCAAATTTCAAATCTACTTTCCACGTATCTAAGGAATCTTAGAAATGCAGGTCAAACCACGCCAAAAGCTAGAGAAGTGATCTTGTTTTCTAAGTTGCTTTTATTTGAAACATTACAAAGTGGAGATTTATGACGGAAATCCATGAAAACCGACTGACACCACTGTCGGCCAATAAGACATAAAAGGACTGGCACCACTGTCGGCCAGTAAGACATGAAAGTGGATGGGTTCCACCATTTTATTCCACTAGTTGATCATGAAAGTGATTGAAACGATATGGGTCCCAGTGTTGAGTATAGACCTTCCTGCACATCATTGGATCTTCATTGTTGTCTTCTTCTTGTTGGAGAACATACTTTGTTCAGATAACCCAAGGATGCTTCTCATTTATGAAGTTTTTCATATACCCAATTCTTGAGATCTGATTAAGCCAATGAACATTATCAGAAAGATTTAAATGATGAAACATTTGTTCAACATTCAATACATCTGAATGTATTGCACTTGGGTTTAACCCAAAATTTTGCCACCAAGTCTCAAGCTAGGCTAGTTCAGGGTTGGTATTTGATATGAAGTGACTAGAAAAATTTATCATGCAATAATAATATTTATACCTGTCACTTCATAAGCATATATGATCCCACATGGCTTGATACTGATGGTAATTTATTTGATGAAAAATATGAGAAGGATCTTGCTAGGGCCAAGACTGCAATGCTCTCATTCGATTTATCATAAAATAAGAATGATCTGGAGTCTCTCGCCATTGTTGAGAATTTTGACAGAACCACCTTCTAAATGTAGATCTTAGTCTGGTGATATCTCCCATTTCTATTAGTTTTTCTCGAGCAGCAAGAGTAGAAGCTTGATGCATTCTGCCTATAAGATGTTGAGAAGGTATTATATGAATGCTCGTGTTAGAAGAGAATCCAGGCAGACCAAATTCAATTCCTTCAGACCATCTTAACTCCCAATGAGGAGCCCAGTTTTGAGAATAAGTTTCCCAGTCAAGATTGTCATCAACCTATTTTTTCACTAGTTGTTTAGATCATCCCATGTATTGATAATGACCAGACTCTTAGGTTGGCTTGAACAAAACACAATATTTGACTGCGGCTTTGAAATGAAAGAAATTATCTTTTTAACAGGTGGATAACCTTTTTTTATGCTTGGAATTGTGATGGAATAGGCTGGGTGGCCTTGAGCTGTCTTGGCAAATCCATGAGGTTCAATAGCAGCAAGAAAAGGAGTTCCCAAAATACAGTCTACAGGCAGATCTTCCAAGAGAAACTTCATTCCTAAAGCATACTGGTCAAACCATAAAACACCTTTGGGAACTTCAAAATCAAAATCTGTAGAAACATTCCCTAGTCCAATGGAAGAATAATTGCTAGGGAGCCAATATTTACAAGGGATCAAATTTTTGTTGAGGAGGTTCATATTTGATCCAGTATCAAGAAAAGCATTTAAATAAAACATTTCTGTGTTTATATCTAGATTTCTCTTGACATGATACTTTTGAAATTGAATAGGCAAGATTTTCATAGCATTTAATCCTTGCAAATGGGTTGAGTCATGGGGATGTCTCTCTGGTTCAATTGGTACATCTTCTAGTGGCGGAGGAAGAGATTCCACCTGGTATTTTAAGGATTTTATTTCTTGCCTTTCCCATGAATCAACTTTATATGAATCTTTAGAAACCTCTTCATATTGCTTCATCTTTAGCTTGAGTTCAACAACTTCCTTCTTTAGATAAAATACTTCTTTTTCCAAGTCTGTGAGTGAAGGATGCTGCAACTTGGTTTCCTTTTTGTGCTTAATGAAAGACTTGGTATTTCTTTCAAATGAAGCTTCTAGAAATAACGGCTTAATCCCTTCTTTGTGGGAAGATTCTGGATTGCTTTGCTTTTGTCCTATTGTCATAGTTTTCAAAAAGGATTCAAGTAAAGATTTTTTCATATCCCCTTCTGGCAAGGCTTTTATTTGAGCTAGAATTTGGGCATCTTGATCTCCAGTGCTATGGTACGTGCATATCTTTATTTTTTCTCTATGCCTTCGGGGGATGGATACAAAATCCGATTCAGAAGAATCTTTGCAAGAACAAAAATTTGGATTATTACACTTACACTGATAATTTAGAAGAATTTCTTCATTAGCTAAGCTAAATTCAAAGTCTAAAGTCTTTGTGGATTCAGAACAACATCCTTCATGAAGTAGATGGACTTCTTCTCTTTTGACAAAGGGATGATGTGGCCATTGATTTTTTAAGTGGTCATTTGCTCCACATCTGTTGCAGTGAACCCTGTGTGCTAGTTGTTGTGTTGTTTCTGTACTAGCTTTTTGATGTGCTTCTTTGGCCCTTTGTTCCAAGATTTTTCCTTTAGATATTCTTGAGTTTTTTCCCTCTGAACAAGAACTTGCTATGTGTCTAGTTTGACCACAAAGCCAACATTGCACTTGTTACCTTGCTTGGCTGGAATGTGTTTTTAGCTTAATGTCTTCAGGGTCATAATAGTGAGTTTTTTGTCTATATTTGCCTCGGTTTGAATACCCTTCTATATCTTTGTCTTCGACGTTATTTTTCTATAGGCCAAAAAATTCGGTTGTTGACAAAACTAAAGACATAGATCGAGTCAACTATGCATATTTCAAATATATAATTTCTTTTAAAATATAATATTGTTTCCTTTGTTTAATCTATTTTTGTCTTCACATATATCAAAATCCTAGAATAAATACCTCTCTTATTTCTTCTATAACTCTTTCTCGGATTAACCATTTCTCAAATGAGTTATATGCGGCACTAGAGGAGACCAATACCTATGATCTAAAAACAAAATTTGATCATGTTAAGACTCTTTTAACTTGCACGAACAAAAGAAGTTGTAATTTTAGGCATATGTTGACTTTGATAATTCTAAAAAAATATAAAATTAATATTAAAAAATTATAAAAAATACACAGCACAAGAAAAACGGTTCTCTACAAGTATGCAATTTTTTGGAACGAAATTCCATCGTTAAGACACTCAACACATGTACGAACGAAAAAATATACCTTATATTTTGTTGGAAAATTAAGATACCATTGTTACAAAAAATCAAATTTGATCTAGCTATTCACAATGTCTATGAATAAAAGTTGTATATTCAGAAAACTAATTCAATTTCCTATGTTTCATCTTTTTACACCATATTCAAATTCATTGCAAAAGTACCTTGAATAATCCCTCCAAATTAACAAATTGTTGTTTTTCCAGGTTTCCATTGCCACAAACCTGTCATGAGAGACCATCATTGACTTTCACTAACCCTGAAGTTAAGCCCCAATCCTTCCAACAGATTTTCCAAGTAGTCTACCAATTATTATTCTTTG
>ML800148.1:130322-142933 GCA_009831015.1 Picea engelmannii
TGAAGTGCAAGCACTTTTCTTAATAATTTTAATTATAAATTTATTAAATATAAAATATAAATATAAAATTAAGTGTAACAAAATTTAATATATTAAAATTAATTTAATGTTAAAATTAATATATTAATTATTTATATTACAATCGTATTTTAATTTTATAAATTATTAAATATTATGAAATAGATATTTTTAACTATTTTGAAAAAAAATGAATATTGAATTGTCTTTGTTGTCAATATGATAAAATACATATTTTAGTGAGACATTGTCAATTTTGACATATCAAATCATTTACATACAAAATAAATTTCATACATTTTCAAATTTATAGGCATGGACTAAGTTACAATTCAATCTTTGTTGATTTAGTGTTTATTTATCCTACTTAAGTTAATAATTTAGTGTTTATTAATATAATTTTAAATTTTTGATGAATAATAATATTATGTTGTATAAATAAAATTTGGTTATTTAAAATAATTATTTGTAATTTAGAAAGGGTAGATTTTCACTTTTATCAAATATTTTGATATTTATTAGTTAATATATTTCTTTACGTAAAGAAAACTAATTATTAATCAATTAAATACATTTTCTTTAACCAAAATGTAATTTTAACTTAAATAATAATAAAAAAATGAAATGATATATTTTCAAATAGCATCTACCCTTACTCATTTGACTAGTAATTGGTGTCACGGCAAACTCGAGAAACAGGACAAGGATGGATACCAACTTGCTACGTGACGGAAACAAGCTTGCGTCTTTGAATTTGCAAGCTTGCGTCTTTGAATTGTGCAAGTTTGTGTCTTTGATGACAAACTTATAAATATAATAAAATTTATATAAAATAAATATTTTTTAAAATTTATTTATCATCAATTTAATGCACAAACTTATAAATATAATAAAATTTATATAAAATAAATATTTTTTAAAATTTATTTATCATCAATTTAATGCAATATAATGTATAATATAATTATTGTTTGAGATGAGCTTTGATGTTTGTTAGTTAATATATTTCTTTATGTAAAAAAATTAATTATTAATCAATTAAATATAGTTTTAGGTCATACTCTTTAACCAAAATGTAATTTTAACTTAAATAATAATAAAAAAATGAAATTATATATTTTCAAATAGGATCTAACCTTACTCATTTACATGAAATAGCATTTTTGACTAATAATTGGTCTCACAGCAAACTCGAGAAATAGGACAAGGATGGATACCAACTGGCTATGTGACGACAACAACATTGTGGACAACCAACCTCAAGAAAACCATTCCAAGCCACAGGAAAAGAAGGGAAAAAAGAAGACGAAGAAGGACACTAGGAAGTGGTGCAAATTCCACAAAATCTCTTGGCACAACATCGATGAATTTCTTTCAAAATAGTCATTGGTGGACGAGCTCAAACAAAAAGAGCCAAGCCTCAACTCATGATATGATTCAGAAAATAATAAAAGGAACTAGATCATCGATGCATAACCCACTACTACCATCACGACCACAACAATCCAACCATAAGAACCAGAGGATCCTAAGGAGGGGTAGTGCTTTTTCCATTCACAGATGTGGATGAAGGGGACCCCGCTGCATTTTATTGTTGATAACGGAAGCCAGAAGAACCTAATCTCAACAGAGGTCGTCAAGTAGTTGGATTTTCTGATAACACCACACCCACAACCATACAACATTGGGTGGCTTCGTCAAGGTCGAGATATTTGTGTAAGCCAACAATGTCGCCTGCCCTATGGCGTCAAGCCCTTCAAGGACGAGTTACAGTGTGATGTTTCCCCACTGGAAGTTTGTGATGTTATGTTAGGTCCGCCATATATGTGGAAGCGTCATGTTATTTAAGATTCTCAACCACGTAGTGTCATTGTTACTCTGGGGGGCCAACTCTATAGGATACCAGAGGTAGTTCTAACTATTGTCCCACCAAAACAGTGCCACAAAGTAGTTTCTCATATGAGAAAGTTTAGCTTCTTCGTGATCTGATCAGAAGGAAAACAGAAGGACACTGCAACCACTACAGCCTCGGCCCAAGTCCTCTCTATACAACAAAAGCAGATCAACGAGATTGTAGAAGAGAACTAAGATATTCTTACTGCACCTACAGGGGTGCCTCCACATTGCCTAGTGAAGCGAAGTTATAACAAATCCCTTCACGCTCTTCATGTTGCATCTTCACTGACAAAGTCCTCCCACACTCAAGAAGATCATGCAACTAGATTGGTTAAACGAATCCAACCTCTCCAACAACAGGTTCATAACAACCTTCAACAAGCTAAACACAACAACTTCTTTAGCAAGGCAAGAAGCTCACCAAGGTTCATATTCAACAAAAGTTTCTCCAAGAACTTGACGCAATAGAGACCATTGATTCTTAAGGGGGGAGGAATGATGTAGGTGGATATTGGTGGCCACCCACCTATTCCACTAGCTCGAAATATATTTTGCCACCTTGGCAGTTTTTCTACAGTTTTTCGGGTCCCAAACTTCTAGGGTCATTTTGAGACCTTGAACGACGTTTTATTTTTTTACTTTCGGGGGGCTCAAGTGATAGCCGAGGGCTTTGGCCTAGGCCCAGTCGAAATGCATTTCTCTCGGCTAGACCTTTCCAATGAGCTATCGTGCACCCCAAACAAAGATCATATGCAAACGTTACATCCTCATAAAGTTGACGTATCAAGTACCCCCATCAAAGCCCACAAATCTTAGGGTTAAGGTTTTGAATTTTATTTATGTTAAAAAGGCTTTTGGAGCCTCACCAACTAAGTTAGTTCCATGTGAGTAGAGGTTGAACACGTAAAGTTTGAAGTGGAAGATAATGAAAAGTTAGTTCCAATAGGGGCAAAATGACAACATCATCCATGTGAGTGGAGGTGGAGAATAGTATTCTCTCATGACTTATGTGAGTAGGTGGCCCACCTTCAAGTTTTAAACAAGACAATGGAGATCA
This sequence comes from Picea engelmannii, assembly GCA_009831015.1. Classification (NCBI taxonomy): domain Eukaryota; kingdom Viridiplantae; phylum Streptophyta; class Pinopsida; order Pinales; family Pinaceae; genus Picea; species Picea engelmannii. The sequence goes on from ML800148.1 coordinate 133,294, forward strand.
CGATAGCTGTGCAAGTTTGAGTCTTTGACTCGCGAGTCGCAATTTGCAAGCTTGCGTCTTTGAATTGTGCAAGTTTATGTCTTTGATGACAAACTCGAGAAACAACACAATTGAGATCCTGATAGCTACACATTTGTGGTCGCGCTCGCCTACATCATGGACTTTACAAGTTCTTTGACTAGTAATTGGTCTAACGCGGCAAACTCGAGAAACAAGACAAGGATGGATACCAACTCGATATGTGGACAGCATCAAAGATGAAAGCCAATCAACTTCAACGGATAGTGCAGAACCACAAGCATATGGGAGCGCATCATGCAAAGAGTCCGAGAAATCATTTGTGGTTGAAACGCTACTTCCGTCTATAAATTTCCGTCTATAAATATGAAACGCTACTTCTCTCCATCTCATCAGCGCCTAATCTAGCTCTTCCCGAGGCTCAATATCGTAGATAATGGCGACCAGCATGACTAAATTTCTCTGCATATTTGTCCTTGCTTTCAGTCTGTTTCTCTGTACTGGTCATGTATATGGTCACAGCGAGGCTTCCCGTGCTACCGGGAGTGGCTACCGGCGTTCGGGTTCTGGTAGAGGTGGCGATGGCGAGTACTATTCTGGAAGGATTATAGCGGATATGGTTCGCCGCCTGGTTAGTACTAAGAACGGCTATGGAGATGGCGGTCAGCCGCCTGGCTCCGGCGCGACTTATGGGCCGTTACCGCCTTACCCGCCTTAAGTTTCTATATATTTGTATAGGTAGCGCGTGCAATTGAAGTTTGTAATAAAGCCGTGCTCTTTGTCAATTATTAGAAATTTAGCATGGTGAATGTAGGTGCCTTAACTTTTATATGTATTTGTCTTAGTGCGTGCAGTTAGAGCTTGTAATAAAGCCATGTCTCTTTAGTATACTTGTTGCAATTTAGGGTGGTCAATGTAGCCGTCAACCTTAGAGGGAAGAAAATATAAGATATTCCAATAGCTTGGAGTTTGTAATAAAGTCGAGTCTCTTTCTCAATTATACTCCTTGAGAGTATTAAGTGAGGGAATTGCTTGACAATGGAGTTGTAGTTTTATAAAATCAGTTCATTCACCGATGCATATATTTTACCTTTATCCATATTCGAATATCTAATTTTTAATAAACAAAATTAACTTTTTAGTTAATTTTCCATATTAATTTTAAGGTTTATTTCAGTTCAAATTACTTTGATTAATACTATTTTTTATTAAATAGATATAGATCTAAACTTGTGATTATTCATCCAATATATATATATATATATATATATATATATATATATATATATATATATATATAATTTTATTATTATTATTATTTATTATTTTAATGCATTGTATTCCATAAATATCTTTTATACTAGATTATAAAGCATTTATGGACTTAACAAGGAAAGATAAACGAGGTGGTCAAGAAATTATTTTTGATGAAGACATTGTTTAATCTCAAAATGAAGGAAGGGAGTTCAATGGCTCAACATTTAAATGAGTTTCACATCGTGTTGAACTAGTTCATTTCGTTGAAGGTTGTATTTGATGATGAGATCCAAGCACTTTTAATCTTGAGCTCAATGCCAGAAACTTGGTTGTCACCATAAGTAATGCGGCACCGAAAGATAAATTATGTTTTGAAGATGTTTCTAATATATTATTAAACGAAGAGATGAGGAGGTATACAATGAAGAACAATGAAATTGACAACCACTAAGTGAAATCTCCAAATCCCCAAGGAAAAAGTTACTGGAACTATAACTTCTACAAGATTTAGGAAATAATTTCTACAAAATTGAGTTGAATTTTTCCACCTATTAATTGTTGGGTTAATGTTACTATCAAATTATAACAGTTATAATAATCCATATGGTATTTAAATCCAAGATCAATAATCCAGATGGTATTTAAATCCAAGATCAATCACTATTAGATTAAAAATTTCAAAATCCAATAGCCCCTCAAATTTGATTGTTTTGACAACTTATTTCAAAACTAAACAGCCAAAGAATTTAAAGGTCATCAAAAAAGTTTCAACAAATGGTATTTAAATCCAAGATCAATCACTATTAGGTTAAAAATTTCAAAAAGAAACAACCCTTAAAATTTGATTGTTTTGACAACTTTATTATTAGTTTTTACAGTTTCAACAAAATTTTTTAAAGATCATCAAATTTTTTTTTGAAAGTCATCAGAAAAATTTCAACAAAAAATTCATAAAAAAAAATCAATGTATTTCATTAAAAAATGGTACCATTTTACTATCAAATTCCATCCCAAATCAATCATAACTAAGTCATATTTAAATCTAAACAAGGAAAATAATATCTTCTATGCTTAATTGTCCAATTCACATTGTGCCACAATGAACTTGTATACATCGGTCTATACTATTCACATCGTGCAGCAATGAACTTGTGTACTTTTTTATATGAGTTCTTCAGAGTTAATGATTATTCAAACACCATGCATTAGTAAGATGGGAAAACAAAGATTTTAATATGAGTAATATGTCGATTATTTTTTCTTGGATTGATTTGAGAGGAGATTATTGTTGACAAAGCTGCATTACGGCCCTGACCCGATCACGTCAATGTACAAACGAGTATGTGCATGGATTAGCTCAAACGCCTATCACGGAGAATAGAGAACTAGGAGGAAAAAGCAGTGGAGAGGATGGAGCAGGAATATTTTATATAATGCGCTTTAATAAAAGCTTGCAAGGATTGGACAACCCGTCAAATCTATGCTTTTTTATTTTGTTTTCTTTACGCATGAACTCACTTTGTTTCCGCTATCAAGAGCAGTGCATTGATCATATGAGCATGAGAATCTTATGCCCTTTCGAGCTTCCAATGAATAAAAGGCACACTGATCTCAATTATTTAAAATAAAACAGTATTATAATTTTCAAACATTGAATAATGACATGAGAATCTTATGCCCTTTTGATCTTTCAATGAATAAAAGGGAAACTGATCTCAATTATTGATATAGCGCATTTTTTTTCCAAGTGAAAATTACTCCAATTTATATAAAGTATAAATTTTTTACAATGTAGAGCAACCAGCAGATGTCGATGCACTGTAAACCCACCCACCGGGAGAGATCAATACAAGCAATCAGGATTAGCCGAGAAGAGGAGGTAATCAAAAAACAACAGTAAGGCCCCCACATACACCACCAACAGCCAATAAAAGAAAGGCATCCTCCATCATTCAAAGGCATTTAAAGATGTGATAGGACTCTCTATCCCATTATCTCTATGGAAAACCGAGAGTCTGCCCACTGACTCCTTTAAAGCCCTTTTTGAGAGGGCATCCGCTTCTCTATTTTGAGTTCTTGGGATATGTTGAAAGTTGATGTCGGCGAAAGATTTGGACAGCTCCATGGTTTTAAACTTCCAGCTATCAATATGGACTGATTGGAGCTTGGACTTATGAGAAATCCAATCAATGATAATGCGAGAATCACCAAGGACATGAAGGTGACTTATGGACCAGCAAGAGGCGAGAAAGAGGGTCGCTCATAAGCCCAAAAGCTCAGCTTTATTATTAGTGCCTTCACTGCAATTTAAGAACCACATTGTAGTCCTAGAAGGGTGGGTTTTGAAGAAACCCCCTGCACCACAACAACCACCAGTGGACAAGGCAGCACCATCGAAGCATGCTACTGTGAAGCCATCCGACAAATTTAAAACGCAAACTTTTTGTTTTGGGAGCAATTGTGGGGGCTGTTTCCACTTGAAGGTGATCAATACCTTTTGAATCACCACTTGCAAAGAAGGGGGACTGGAGTCAAAGGTGGCACGATTACGGGCCTTCCAAATTTGCCAGGAAACAAGAGCAGGTAATGTCTTTGGAGCCGCGTTTTGAGCCAGCCGATTTGTATAACAATTTGTGAGGGAGGTGCCGCTCCAAGTTGAAAGCAGTGAAAGGTGAATGAGCACCTGTGACCAAACCAACTGTGTAAAAGAGCAATGGACCAGCAAATGATGTATGTCTTCGGTCTCTCTACAACAGAGGAGGCAGATACCCGGCCCCTCCCAACCTCTCCGGCGAAATGAGTCCCAGGTAAGAGTTTTTTCCTTCCCCGCGAGCCAAAAGAATAACTTAATCTTCAGTGGGATCTCCCAACGCCAAATATGTGTAAGCCACGAGCTATCCAAAATGAAATAACGCTGATTGATAAGTGCATTATATATGTTCTTGACTGTCAAATTTCCCGTTGCATCTCCCCCGACCCAACATAGTGTATCCGGACAAGGGGAGAGTGAGACTCCATTTTCTTTGAGGGCCGTGGTGTAGTGGTCCCACTCCAACGCTGTTTGGTTTCTAAGTTGTAAATCCCCACTGTCCAGCCAATTATCTGGAAGGGCGCAGCACCCTGGCTGAATATTAACCTGTGCAAGAAAAATTATATTTAGTTGTTGGAGATGAGACCGCAGCTCGAAGGATAGAAGGGAGCGGTCACCCAAGCCAAGAATTTTGTCTTCACCTAAACGAATCTCAGTCCCATCTCCTGGGTTCCATACAAGCCAATGAAGAATAACTGGAATTGAAGAAACCAAACTTTTCCAGAAGGGAGAAGACTTTCTCATCTGAAAAACGGGCTTACGGATCCATCTAGCAAGAGGTAAGGATCCCAAATATTTGTCTGCTATAATCCGATGCCAGATACTGTCAATGGAGTCTGCTCTCCAAAAGGAGTTTGCTAGAAGTGCCGAATTGAACAATGGCAAGTTCGTGAGCCCCCAGCCCCCAAATTTCCTAGGTTTTGACAGTTCAGCCCAATTGCATAGGTGAAAGCGAAAGTGACCAGGTTGACTGTTCCACAGAAAGTTTGAGATGAGTCTCCGAAGAAGTATAATAATCTTGTATGGTATTTTTTCCAGGGACATCCAGAAAACAGGAAGACTTTCCAGTACCGACTTAATCAGGATGTAACGGCCCCCCCAGGGACAGCCATTTGTTACACCAAAAATTTATCCTTCTTTCAAAATGAGCCACCAGCCCTTTCCAATCTTCCGGGGTGGATGTACCCAATTTCAACTGAAATCCAAGATACCTGAAGCCTTCACTCAGGTTAACAAAGGTGAATGGAACTACATCCTTGAGAATGAGCAGATTAGCATCCGAAAGACCCCAGTGATAGACCGAAGATTTGGAGAAGTTTATGGATAAACCAGAGATGGAACAGAACAGCTGCAGAACCTCGAGGATAACCAACCACTCCGATAAAACTGCCTTTGACAAGAGAAGAACATCATCCACGAATAAGAGATGTAGTAATTTTATAAATTTTGAGACCTTTATGCCTGAGATGAGTTGTTCGGAGAGTTTTTGTTTGAGAAGAAGGTTGAGACCTTCCATAATCAGAATAAAGAGATAAGGGGAGAGAGGGCATCCCTGGCGGAGCCCCCTCTCACTTTTGAAGAAACTGGATGCCTCACCATTTATCAATACAGCAAAATTAGCACTAGATACACAAGACATGATCCATTCGATGAGCAAGTCACCAAAACCAGCTGAGAAAAGAATCAATCTCAGGAACTCCCAATCAATACAGTCAAACGCTTGTTTGAGATCTAATTTCATAACTAGAGCTTTTTGTTTATACTTTTTGATACTGTGGATACCTTCATGTGCAGCTCCAATCGCATCCTGAATCCTCCTGCCCCTTAGGAAACCCAGCTGCTCTGCTGAGAGCCTCCTCTCTAGGAATGTCTTGATCCGGTTTGAAATGACCTTAGAAATGAGTTTGTAAATGAGGTTGCAGAGGGATATCGGGCGGAAGTCACTGTAGGAGAGCGGATTACTTTCTTTCGGAATTAATACTAAAAATGTTGAATTGAGACTACCCACTATCTTTCCAGTGATACGGGTATCTTCCACCATCTGAAGGAGGTCCTGTCCAACCAGATCGAAAAAGAAACAAAAAAATTCGGTCGTCCAGCCATCAGGCCCAGGACTTTTTTCCGAATTGAATTTAACCAAAATTTGTTTTATCTCAGACAGGGAAACAGGTTTGTATAGGTCGGTTGCCTCTGCATCAGAGACAAAGCTGGGAAAAAGAGTGGCTGTGGACACCATCCCCCGTAGATCAAGGTTGTTTGATTTTTTATAAAGTCGACTGAAATGTGAAACGACTTCATCCTGGAGGGCCCTTTGACCGCTGATAATTTCATCTCCGCTGCCTTTTATCGACCATATAATCTTCTTAGCTCTGTTGTAGCTGGCCACATGATGAAAAAAATTTGAGTTTGTACCACCGCATTTCAACCAGGTCTCACGGCTTTGTAGTCTCCTGTGATTTTCCTCCGAGAGAAGTATGGAGTCTCGCTTTGTTTCCAGCTGTTTTAGAGTGGCCGCCTTCTCCAGAGTCAACGCGACAACAGATGAGGAGTGTATAAGATGTGTAATATCCGATTCAAGCTTGTTTAAGCTCGATTTCTGCACAGCTCTTAATGCATGATACCACTCCCTCGATTTTGATTTCAGAGCTTTTAGTTTCCACACTAAGCGCCTTTGTGGATTTTCTTCAGATTGAAAGCTAGGATCCCTCCACACCAAATGAAACAAATCGGAGTATGACTCGGATGTAAGCCAGTGGTGATTAAACTTAAAAGGTGGAGAAGGTTGTAGCGTTGGAAGTCTTAACTGAAGTAGGACAGGCGCGTGGTCAGACACAAATGGAAACTCAACCCAAGATGATGGAAAACCCGCCGAGGATACTATACTCTCAGCGACCAGGAAGCGGTCTAGTCTTCTGGCAATAGCAGCAGGTCCAGTCCTCCCATTTCTCCAAGTTGGTGTAAGTCGACACGGCCGAATATCAATCAGATTATTAGTATCAAAGATCCTTTTGAAGAGAGCTTCCGAAGGACCTGGCAGGAAAGTACCTCCCCAATTTTCGTCTGCCGAAAGAATTAAATTAAGGTCTCCACCAAGGATGAGGTTTGGAAAGGAGAGAAGTCCGATAGAATCAAGATTAGACCAAAAGATCTATTTATCTACATAGGGCCCATACAAATTTAATAATGCAACCTCCTGCTTGGAAGCCAAACAACGACCGAGGATCAGGATACCACCACTAGAAAGGTAGGTTCTGAAATTGTAAAGGTTGGGATCCCACATTATTAGTTTGATATAGCGCATTATTAGTTTAATAAAAGCTTGCAAGGATTGGACTCCTCGTCAAATCTATGCTTTTTTATTTTGTTTTCTTTTACGCATGGACTCACTTTGTTTCCGCTATCAAGAGCAGTGCATTGATCATACGCGCATGAGAATCTTATGCCCTTTTGATCTTCCAATGAATAAAAGGTACACCGATCTCAATTATTTAAAATAAAACAGTATTATAACTTTCACTTTAATAAAAATGTTTTTATTTTATTTTATTATCAAGTTTATCCATCTCTCCTCACCTCCCTCTTCATTAAAAATATCCTCTCAATCACTTCATTTGGATGGAGATATCATATATTAATGCTAAGAAGATATATATAGCAATTTTTTATTTCATACCTATTAGTTCTACCTTTTATACAAAGAACAATCTAGATAAAAATTGTCCCTATAAAAACTTAGAACAAGATATTTATAGTATGAGAAATGAAGGTAGTATCCTCCTGCTAGAAGACTTTAATGCTAGAACTGAAACTAATCAAGTGATTATCTTAAGGAATGATTCCAACCCTAACCCTCTATGTCTAGACATGGACCTTGTTTTAGCGAATAAATATAAGATAAATTCAGAATTTATATGGTACCAGGCTAATCAACCTTCTCAAGATCTAATCATTTGTACTGGTCTAATGAAGTGGCCAAAATCTAAACAAATGAATTGTATCATGGGTTGCGTAGCATTGTTGTGGACGAAGTGATTTCAAATATCCTTGTTTACAACCAAATAGTAAATTTTTACCTTTTAAATAACCATGAGCCCGACTATGATCATAGACCTTTAACCCTAACTCTAAACTTTATCTTGCACAAAAACCCCCTTGAAGATAACTCTCATAACCAAAGACACTTGCTTTTTGACAAAATAAAGTTGATTTCTTCTTGAAGGATTTTAACACTAAATTAAATCGTTTATCATATAAGAACAATATTGAAGACATCTATCATAATTTTACAACAATCCTCTATACCTCCATAAAAAAAATCTCTATGGACGTGTTGTGTAAAAAGAAGAATAGAATACCCAACCCTTGCTATAATAATGAGTGTAAACTTGCTACAAAATCCATTAGGGATACCTCTAATGAGCCCTTCAAATATGATAATATTAATAGATACAAATCCCTAATTAAAAGGAAAAAAATGACACTACATAAAAAAAAAAAGAGTTTTTTTGCACCTATCTAAGGTAGGTGCAAAGCATTTTTGGAGATAAATTCGAACTCGTAAAACTAAAGAAAATGATATGATTCCCATTAGAATTCCTACCTTAAAAATCTTTATGAATGGTGTAATGTCTTGGACAACATTCCAAAAGTTTCTATAGAAGATGAAGTTAAAAGACATAAAATTTAGGGTTAAGTGACTAGCAAAACTAAAAATATTGAAGGATACCGAGTTCAATGTAGCCGTCAACTTTATTTTAATAAAACTATCATTCTTTTCCTTTGAAATTTATTTTCACTTATACAATATATCTTTTTGTTTAAGATGAATAATGATTAAAATCTTTGTCAATATTCTCAAAAGTATATAATCAATTATTTAAAAAATAAATAAAAATAATCATAATTTATTATTTTTGAAAAATTCAATTAATTTTTAAAATTAAAAAATTACTAATATTTTAATATTTTAATTTATAAATGACTTAAAATTAAAAACTAAAAAAATTCTTCATATAATAATTTACATTTATAATTTTAAATTATAAATATAATAAAATTTATATAAAATAAATATTTTTTAAAAATTTTTTCTCATCAATTTATTACAATTTAATGCATAATATAATTATTACTTGTGATGAGCTCTGATAATTTACATTTATAATTTTAAATTATAAATATAATAAAATTTATATAAAATAAATATTTTTAAAATTTATTTCTCATCAATTTATTATAATATAATTATTACTTGAGCTTTGATAATTTACATTTATACTTTTAAATTATAAATATAATTTTTTTTTATATAAAATAAATATTTTTTTAAAATTTATTTTTCATCAATTTATTACAATATAATGCATAATATAATTATTGCTTAAGATTAGTTTTGATAATTTACATTATAAATATAATAAAATTTATAAATAATTTACATTTATAATTTTAAATTATAAATATAATAAAATTTATATAAAATAAATATATTTTAAAATTTATTTCTCATCAATTTATTACAATATAATGCATAATATAATTAGCTTTGATAATTTACATTTATAATTTTAAATTTTAAATATAATAAAATTTATATAAAATAAATATTTTTTAAAATTTTTTATCATCAATTTATTACAATATAAAATAATGCATAATATAATTATTGCTTGAGATGAGCTTTGATGTGTAATTTATTCCATTATATACATGGAGTTGACATGTAATATTTAAAAATATGTTAATAAAAAAATATTTCAATGTCCACTTTAATAA
>ML800148.1:145045-159394 GCA_009831015.1 Picea engelmannii
ATATATATATATATATATATATATATATCAGATCTAACATTCTACAGGTCATCAACACTAAGCATAATAGATATATCTAATTGTCTCAAAGCACTTAGCAAATAACACATCAATGCATCAAAATAAGGCACAAAGCAAGACAACACAAGGTTTACGTGGTTCACCCCCACCCTGGGGCTACATCCACCAACTCTTCTTCTTTATTAGATTCTCAATAGGTTACAAGCATAGAGCCACATAAATCCTTCGCATAAGACAGAAGATCTGCGCAGCTCGCTAGATCCTTCTTCCTCGAGTAGATCTGAGCACACAGTCTTCCACAACTTCTTACAATGACTTGCACTTAGCTTTGCAAGTCTTACACAGGCACAAAGCTCTTACAGACCTTACTAGCACTTAGCATACATCACATAGATGCCAATATTATCACATTCCCCTCTTTACATTGCCTAGCAATCTTATTTATACATTACAAAATAGGTCTAAGCATGGGTAAAACCCATGGGCCGATATCCCATTCCCGTTACATATTCCCCAAAACCCAAAATGGACCCAAAAGTGGGCCAAGATCCCGTGATCTCTGCTTCAACTTATTCTCCTTCTTCGACAGGCTGTCGAAGTCCCAAAATAGGTCAATTTGACCAAGAATCTCCCAAAACTTGGTCAAGGGCCAACAGGCCCCCAACACTCACTTGTGACTCATCTCGAGTCACTCTGGTCTGATCAGTTCTACCTTGAATGCCTCGATCTTGGCTCAATATTCTTTGACCTGCTACAATGCTACGACCTCTTACTTAGTTAACTCTTGGATCACTGCGTCGTTCATTGGCCCTTCTAGGTGCTTTTTTGTTGTGATGACGACCTGTTCTAGCTCGGCTCCTTGGCTTTCAACTTTGGTGAACAGTTGGCATGCCTTCTCTTGCACTGATTGAAGTCGTTGAGAGACTTCCATCACTTTACTTTGAATCATGTGGATCTGTTGTTAGGTTGTGCGTTGTTCTTGAAACCTCTTCATTCTTTCAATTGGTGATAAGGCCTTCAGCTGCGCCTGTAGCGTATCTGCGTGTTGCTTTGCTTCCTTGAGTTGTGACTCTAATGGCTGTAACTCTGGATTCTTCGTGAGGTTTTCATATGTCTGAGCGCTCCTGGAGCTTAGCTGCTTGCATTCCAAGGCAAGGGCTTTTAATCTCCCAACTGCGCTGTGGGAAGTTGCCTCCCTTAGGTCTCTTATATCTTGAGGGGTCTCAGGAATAGTACAAAGTTCCATATCTGCAATGCGTTGCTGGAGCTACTGAATTACTTCTTCAAGTTGTGCCACCTGTTGTGGAACTCGTTCTTCAGTTTAAACTTCTATGACTGTCACAGAGCGAAGTGCTCTATGAACCCTTTCCTTGATTTTGAGTTTCTCTGCAAGCAATTGTTCCTTGCTTTACTGTAATTGTGCTTTTTCCTTATCCCACTTCGCTTGCAGGGAAATATTTTCCCGTTCTGCATTACTGCGTTTCTCTACAAGGTCACTCTATACTTGTGCCAAAGCCTGAGTGGCTTGCGCTGTCTCTTCCCGAGCTCGTCAAAAGCGAGCTTCGATTATGTCGGCGATTCGGTGGAGTTGCACTAGCCCATCTCCCAGTTCTGGTGTTCCTGTGGTCAGAGGTGTAGTGAGGACTGCACGACTAGACTGTAATTCTTACTGCACTCCTTGAAGTTCAACCTTGATTTGACTGAACACATCCTCCTGCTTACCCTCTTGTTTCTCTGCTATCTCTTGTGAAGCATCATTTAGTGCAGTGAAAATGAATTCGAAGTCGTCTTAGGTTAGGGTGGTCTCAAATTTAGTCATGGTTTCTTTCACTTTCTTCCTAGACGAAGGCTTTGGCGAGGAAACCTTCCTTTTCTTTGATGGGTCCTCCTCGTCTCTAGGCAGTGTATCCTCTCCTTTATTCTGTTCAACGTCCGCGCCATTTAGCTCTCTTCCATCACCTCCTTTCTCAGGTGAGATAGACACAGTCTTTACTAAAGTATTGTCTATATCCTGAGGCTCTTCAGGCTTCTTTGTCTTGCTGGGTGCAGGTGTATCATGCACAGGTTCTGGACTATCTATATCAGAGATCTCTGCGGGGTCTGCTGAAATGAGGAGGTCTGCCAACCACTCCTTGGTGATTTCTTCCAAGTCATCCTCCATCAGTTTCTAATATGATTGTAGCTGTTCTTTGTGCTCATCAGCGTGTGCTGTAATATAGATGAAATGGTGGTCCGCATTGAATTTCATCAAGGGCTTGAACCTTTGGAGTCTGTTCAGGGTTATGCGAGGTGTAGATTGGATGGTGATCTTCAGTTGGTTGTAATATGTGTGGAAGACGACATTTGACTGCCATTGCTTGTTCATATCGTTCAAGTACCACAATGTACTGAACTTCGTGGCCAGAGGTTCAAAGGGCTCGATGTCCGGGAAGGTTGCACCTTCTGGCATCTCCCATGTGACGAACGAGATTAGGATGAGAAGCCAATTGAAGTGGAACTCATATCCTTGATCCTGCACTTCCATGCAGTCCAATTCCAACTAGTTCACTAAGTACTTCGCCCAATTCATTTGTAGGCCCTCCGCGCACTTTCTTGCGAGGTCGACTACAAATCCGATCACTTAGGTGGGCCAGTTCTTGCAAGCTATCTTGCCTACAATCAATTGACAAGACAAGTGCACTGTGTCGCTCTAGATAGAGGCTACCTTGTAGCCTCGCATGCCCTTCTCGACATCGCCATAAGTCTCTTTGATTCTCTGTGCTAATGCTCGGTTGAGGTCTTTCCAGGGTAAAAATATTATGGGTCAGAGCCTTGCATGCTAAGCCCACTAATCCAATGGATCAACGTTGGATACACAGTGATGCGGTGGTTCAACCATAAGTAACCCCCATGGTAAAACGACAGTACCATTTTGACGCATGAATTCACCTCCTGGTGTCGCCCGAAGTGCGGAATCTTCATGACGTTCAGTAGGGTGGACTATGCGAGTTTCTGGGTCCATGACTACGCGATAACCTTTGAGCTCTTTCCTTAGTCCGGTTCAGATACTTATTCAGGGCGAGCATACTATAAACTTTCCTGTCGCCGAGGTTGAAGTTGCTAAACTTCAACATTGCGAGCTTATCCTGGTCGACATGAACTCTGCGCACCCCTTTCAGAAGGTACGTAGTGATCAAAGCATATTCAAACTCTCGGGGTACACTGTCATGATTGATTGCACCACTCATAGGTGGTAGATAGGCTGGTAGAATGCTCAGAATCAGCTTGGCATTCGCGAGATCATCTTTGTGTTTAGTTCACTTTTCATTAGCTTGTCGGGATGGTCCAGCTCGAGCAGTGTACGGAGAGTCCTGCAGTCCTCTCGTCGAAGATTCTTGTACACTTGTAGACACTCCTCTCTCCGACATGACTCTATCAGTCATCAAATCAAGGAGGACTTCTATTACAGATTCTTCAACTGCGGTGAGCTCGTCGGACATACGTGCTCGGGATAAAATAATCGGGGTCACGACGGTCTTAGACACTGCACTAGAGTGAAAAACAAGAGCGCAATGATCACTGTATACAAATGCTAGTCTACAGGCTTCAAATTCTCAGTCGGAAAAAGTGTTCTTCGTGCATGGCGTGACGAGATAAATAGGCAATCTTGACAACGGTTTTCTTGCAACGGGTATGAGGATTCCATTAACTTTGTTCGACCCGTTATGGCGCAGTCCAACGGTCTGGTGGTGAGCCATAAATTCTTTCCAACCCGTTTGGAGTAGCAGTTGAATGGATATATCGGCTTCCAACGACTATATTTCTTCGCCATGGCGAAGTGGCATATGTCGTTGTTCTGATATCCAGGCGAAGCTCCAATTTTGCAAAGTTTCTTTCTGCGAGGTACCCTATGGAACCTGCTGTAACTTCTCGATATTAGCCTTCTTCTTACTTAGCCTCCTAGCCTTCTTCCCCGTGAGCTTCGTCTGGGTGGTTCTTTTCCCATTCTGATTCTTATTTTCTTTGGACATAGGCACTTCGCACTGTTGAAATTCTCTCCTCAGATTCAGGTGTAACACCTCTTCTTTATCTGGGGTAGAAATTTCAGTCTTTTGTATGTCTTCCGATGTTCTTCTAGATTCGACATCTGGGCTTCTAGTGTTAGATAGCTTCGATCTGTTCTCTTGTTCTTCAATCAATTGTGCGATCTTTCTGGTCATTAAATATTTTAATTCTTGTTTCTTCTGCTACAAAACTTCTTTTTCTTCCTTTCGTCTGGCTTGATCTCTATCAAGCCAAGGTTTTCCTAGTAACATAGTGAACTGGGTGCTATCCTCAATAAACTTAATAATATCAAAGTCTTCTTCTGTCGAAGTACATTACCATTTATAGATATCTGAGTGAGCTTTCTACATAGGTTTACCAATTTTCCTCTGAATAACCCTAGTCCTCCTAATGAAGGAATCATAGCAGGCCTTCCTATAGCTTCCCAAGTTCTCTCTGTCATGATATTTACCTGTCAAGCAAGGTTTCCCCATATCCCATACCCTTTTTTGCATATACATTTACAAGTTGGAATCTTGTCTAGAAGTTGTAAGTTGTGTTGGACCAACTCTTGCTAGTGTAGTCATCATCCTTGTTCTCTATGTCAATGATATTTTTCTTATGGAAATGAATCCCTATGACCTCAATAAGAAGCTTAACATCCTCAAGGACTTCTCCTCTAGTACAGGAATGGTCGTGAACACTGACAAAATCAAGGTTATGATAATTAAATCCAAGAAGATCACCGATGATACTTATGTATATGACAAAAATACCTTGGAGGAAGTTCTTTCGTACAAGTATATTGAAATTGATATTCATCACAAGTTCAATTGGAACTATAGCATTGAGAAAATGATAAATGGAGGGTGGAAATCTTATTATGGGCTTAAAATAATTGTAAATTAGCAGACCTTTTGCTATGGGATAAGAAAAAGATCCTCTTTGAGACTCCTTTTACTCTTGTTATCTTGTATGGATGTGAATTTTTTGGATTCAATATCTCTCGAGAAAATTGGAGAAACATACAATAGATCAAAAATAATTTTATAACTTCTAATATCAAAGTTAAAGGAAATACACCCTATCCTATCCTCCTCATTTAATAGAGTCTTTCCCCCATTGAGAGCACAACTATGATTAGGTACTTAATGTACAAGAACAAGATAAACAACATGGATGGAAAGAGGCTCTCCAAAATTTCTTCAGACTCAATCCAAAATCACCAATGGCTCAAGTGGGGATAGTATAATGATGTTATTGTAGGGGCTAGTTGACTAGAACTGACAATCAACCATGTTGGATATGTAAGTCAATTGAATGTTTAAGTCGAGTATGTGAGTCAGTCGATTTTCCAATTGGGTTGATTGACTGAGGCAGTTCAGAAGTTGTAATTTCCCTATAACTAAATACACAAGTATATAAGTGGCTATGTAACAGAGAAAAGAGGGTTGTTGTTGTACATAATAAAGTGCATATTGTTGGTTCTCCTAATACTTTGTGTATGATTCCTTGTATGTATATGTGTGTGATTCTATAGTTGTGTGTTGTGTGTATTTGTCTGTTTGATGAACTACTGGTAACATCTTCATGCTTTAGCCTAGATTACAACATTGGTTCCGTTGCCAGTAATTCTGAACTTGAGCATGTTAAATAATGCACACATAGATGTGAAGATTGGAAGACATTGTTGAGGAAAGTAATGGTAATTCTCCTTACTCCTATATTTTCAAATCTCATTAGGCTAAGTGAGATAGGTGGGATTATTACCCTGGTTTATAGTGTGTCAAAATCTTATTGCAATTTAGGGTGGTCAATGTAGCCGTCAGCTTTATTTTAATCAAAACGATCATTCTTTTCCTTTGAAATTTACTTTCACCCATACAATATATCTTTGTGTTTGAGATGAATAATGATTACAATATTTGTCAATATTCTCAAAAGTATATAATCAATTATTTAAAAAAAAAAATAAATAATCATAATTTATTATTTTTGAAAAATTCAATTAATTTCCAAAATAAAAAAATTATTACTATTTTAATTTATAAATGATTTGAAATTAAAAACTAAAAAAACTATTCCATATAATAATTTGGATTTATAATTTTAAATTTTAAATATAATAAAATTTATATAAAATAAATATTTTTTAAAATTTATTTCTCATCAATTTATTACAATATAATGCATAATATAATTATTTCTTGAGATGAGCTTGGATAATTTACATTTATAATTATAAATTATAAATAAAATAAAATTTATAAAAAATAAATATTTTTTAAAATTTATTTATCATCAACTTATTACAATATAATGTATAATATAATTATTGTTTGAGATGATCTTTGATGTGTAATTTCATCCATTATCTACATGGATTAGACATGTAATATTTTTTTTGTTTGTTAATCTGTGCGGGACTTGTTGGCTATGCGATTAACCTGTGGCTTGAGAAATCGTGACTTAGGGGCATCTAAGTCGTCAAAATCACCTGGGGATCGCACTCGGTCTGAGCCACACCAACCCTTAACATGGTTGGATTTTTTGTCCCCGCAGGTTTCGAACTGGTGACTTTAACAACACAGAGTGGCTTAACAACACACTCCGTCACCGACTGTCCTACACCTCGGGGACGACATGTAACATTTAAAACGATGTTAATAAAAAAATATTTCAATGTCCACTTTAATATTTTTTATTTTTATTTTTATCAATTTTATCCATCTCTCCTCACCTCCCTCTTCATAAAAAAAGATCCTCTCAATCAATTCATTTGTATGGAGATATCATATATTAATTCTAAGAAGGGATATATAACAATTTTTTATTTCACACCTATTGGTTCTACCTTTTATACAAAGAACAATCTAGATAAAAATTGTCCGTATAAAAACTTAAAACACGATATTTGCAATATGAGAAATGAAGGTAGTATCCTCCTTCTATGAGACTTTAATGCTAGAAATGTAACTAATCAAGTGATTATCTTAAGCAATGATTCCAACCCTAACCCTCTATGTCTAGACACAGACCTTGTTTTAGCTAATAAATACAAGATAAATTTAGAAGACTTGACCTAGAATTTAAATGGTACCGAGCTAATCAACCTTCTCAAGATCTAATCATTTGCAATGGTCTAATGAAGTGGCCAAAATATAACCAAATGAATTTTATCATGGGTTGCATAGCAGTGTTTTGGATGATGTGATTTCAAATATCCTTGTTTACAACCAAATAGTAAATTTTGACATTTTAAATAACCATGAGCCCGAATATGATCATAGAACTTTAACCCTAACTCTAAACTTTATCTTGCACAAAACCGCCTCGAAGATAGCTCTCATAACCAAAGACACTTACTTTTTGACAAAATAAAGTTGATCTCTTCTTAAAGGATTTTAACACTAAATTAAATCTTTTATCATATAAGAACAATATTGAAGACATCTATCATAATTTTACAACAATCCTCTCTACCTCCATAAAAATAATCTCTATCGAAGTGTTGTCTAAAAAGAAGAATAAATTTTCCAACCCTTGGTATAATAACGAGTGTAAACTTGATACAAAATCCATTAGGGATACCTCTAATGAGACCTTCAAATATGATAATATTAATAGATATAAATCCCTAATTGAAAGGAAAAAAACAACACTACGTAAAAAAATAAGATTTTTTTGCACCTATCTAAGCTATTTCCAAAGCATTTTTGGAGGTAAATTTGAACTCGTAAAACTAAAGAAAATCATATGATTCCCCTAACAGACCAGAATCTTTCGTACAAGTATATTGGAATTGATATTCATCACAAGTTCAATTGGAACTATAGCATTGAGAAAATGATAAATGGAGGGTGGAAAGCTTATTATGGGCTTAAAATAATTGTAAATTAGTAGACCTTTGGCTACAGGATAAGAAAAACATCCTCTTTGAGACTCATTTTACTCCTGTTATCTTGTATGGATGTGAATTTTGGGGATTCAATATCTCTCGAGAATATTGGAGAAACATAGAATAGATCCAAAATAAGTTTATAACTTCTAATATCAAAGTTAAAGGAAATACACCCTATCCTATCCTCCTCATTTAAGCGAATCTTTGCACCTATCTAAGCTATGTCCAAAGCATTTTTGGAGGTAAATTTGACCTCGTAAAACTAAAGAAAATCATATGATTCCCCTAACAAATCGAAATTCCTACCTTAAAAATATTTATGAATCTTGTAATGTCCTGGACAACATCCCAAAAGTTTCTATAGAAGATGACGTTTTTCTATAGAAGACATAAAATTTGGGGTTAAGTGACTCGCAAACATGAAAGCTAAGGACATCGAAGGATACCGAGTTGACATATTAAAAATTGGAGGGATTATTTTGATCCCTCATATACACAAGCTCTTTAATTTAATAGTCAAGAAGGGCTTCCCTAAACCCTGGACTCAAAGCCTCAATGTACTTATTTTTAAAAGTGGGGATAAAATAAATCCCTCTAATTATAGGACCATTATGATAAACCCCATTTTAGCCAATCTATATGGAACTATTTTGGAAAAGAAGATAAGTATATGATGAGAAAATCACTGAAAAAGAGCTAAAGGCTAGGCTGGTTTTAGAGGTTATTATTCAACTATGGACCACCTTGTCACACTTAGGATTCTTGTAGAGGAGAGTCACAACAATAAAACCAATTGCCTTTGCTGTTTTGTTGATTTTAGGAAAGCTTTTGACAATGTCAAGTTCTTTCGGTTTGGGCTTAAAAATCATCCAATAATATTTATCATTCACTGAAAAACGTGGGCACTACCGATATGAAATAGATTTGAACACTGTTATTCATGAATTGTATTACTCTAATGCTTGAGAATTTATGTGGCCGAGATTTTTCGGGGATTTTTCGTTTTGGACTTTGACAACCCACCTCATGTTATTTTTAGTTTTGGTCGAATGACCAAATAGTCGTAGTGACTTTGAAGACTTTTCATTATTTTTTGTTTTGGTCGAATGATCAAATAGTATTAGTGACTTTGAAGACTTTTCATTTTTCCAAAGTATGAAAAAACTTACGATTATTTTGAAAAAATTACACATTTAAATTTATTATTTATTTATCCTATATAAGTTATTAATTTAGTGTTTATTGATATAATTTTACAATTTTGATGGGTAATAATATTATGTCATGTAAATCAAATTTGGTCATTTAAAATGATTATTTGTGATTTACAAAGGGTAGATTTTCACTTTTATCAAATATTTTGGTATTTGTTAGTTAATATATTTCTTTTCTTTATATAAAAAGACTAATTATTAATCAATTAAATGCAGTTTTAGGTCATACTCTTCAACCAAAATGTAATTTTAGTCTAAATAATATAAAACAAAACTAAGTGTTACATATTATCATTAATAAGAATACAAAAATGAAGTGATATATTTTCAAATAACATCTAACCTTACTCATGTACATGAAACTAAATAATTAATCTAGAACTACAAAACAAAATTATTTCTTTTAAAATAATTAATATATTTATATGTTTTCTATATATACATGTGAGTTGAAAATGAATATTCAATATATAACTCAAGTTAATACTCCATATATAAAACCCTTCTCTCTATATAAAATAATAACTTTGTTGGATTTTCTTAATACTCCATATATTCCAATTCTATATATATATATATATATATAACTTTGTTCAATCTTGTTAGGTATAGTGATAACTATACCATAAACATATTCTTAGTATGATCACTATACCATAATCATAGTCTTAGTATGATTGATTATATTAAGACTATGCATATTCTTATTGAGATTAATCTATATACATAGTTTTAATAAGAATATTCTTAATATGACTATGCATGTGTTCTCAAGATTATGCATATTCTTATTAAGATTAATTTGTATACATAGTTTTAATAAGACTATTCTTAATACAACTATGCACATGTTATTAAGACTATGCATATATTAATCTATATACATAATTTTAATAAGATTATTCTTAATATGACTATGCATGTGTTCTCACTATCAAAAGATTATGAACCAAAGTTGGTTTGAAAATATATTTTTTATTAAGATTAGTTTGTATACATAGTTTTAATAAGATTATTCTTAATATAACTATGCACATGTTCTTAAGACTATGCATATTCTTATTAAGATTAATCTATATACATAATTTTAATAAGACTATTCTTAATATGAGTATGCATGTGTTCTCATTATCAATCCGATTAAGATTATGAACCAAAATTGGTTTGAAAATATATTTTTTTATAGACACCATATACATAGTTTGAATAAAACTATAAACTATGTATATGTGTTGTTGTTATAATTATGATTAAAATTATGAAACATAGGTAGTTTGAAAATATATGTTTTATAACATGACATGCATAATGTTAATATGACCATATATGTGATGTTCTTATTATTAAGATTAAGATTATGGAACAAAGACTAAAACTATGGAACAAAGTTATTATGAAAATATATGTTTTATCTAACACTATATATGCATAGTTTAAAGTTATGAAATGAAGTTATTTTGAAAATATATGTTTTATAACATGCCATGCATAGTGTTAAAAAGTGCAGCGTGCTGCGATGTACTGCCTCCAAAAACTTTACATTTTAGTGTTTGTGTGGCAAAAGATAAGTTAGTATATTGTTGTTTATGTGTTTACGTGGGACAATCAATCTCCTCCTATGATAAAAGGAGGCATGAAATCCAAAATTAATTAATGTCACCATGT
The DNA here is from genome assembly GCA_009831015.1 of Picea engelmannii. Taxonomy (NCBI): domain Eukaryota; kingdom Viridiplantae; phylum Streptophyta; class Pinopsida; order Pinales; family Pinaceae; genus Picea; species Picea engelmannii. Next base: position 155,870 of record ML800148.1, read on the forward strand.
TCCTTCCATCTTGAATGGATTCATTGGGTGAAGGATGACACTCAAACCGTTCCATTTCCAATAAGTCTTTGTATTAAAATTAGGTAAAAACCATGAAATACAAATAGTTTACTGAAATTTGGAGTTTCCTTCGTAAAATGAATTCTGAGTTTGAGATTTGTGTTTAGTTAATAAACAACCCAATTCCAACCTAACTCGCAAAAAATGAGACACTTAATTCTATTAGATATTTATCCATGAACATAAATCCCATGATGATGGGAATATCTCGAGGTTCAAATGCTTTTAGCCGTTGGATTAGGGTTGGGTTCTAGGATTAATTTATTACTCCGAGAAGAGGCAGTGGTGCAATTATCACATCTTGTTGCAACCGCCCGTGAATTGAGGCTTTCGGTCTCTGATCATTTGACGTTCCTGCGGGCCCGTCTTCCAACTCAATTACTCCCTGTATTCAATAGCGATGAAGGACGACCCCCAACTATTCACTGCCATACCATGTTGTCAGTTATGTCTTTCTCCATTAATTCAAGGTCTTGAAATATGCGAAGGCTGCAATAACACTATCAATTTATTGACAAATGAGGAGTTAAAAAAATACTGTTTTTGTTATATTAAAAAATATTTTCTTTTACTTGTTATGTTGAATATTAAAACTGATATAAATTTTTCAAGTCAACACAAAACTAATATGAAAGTCAATGCTAACTCATTGCTATATACTACCTTCGACAATACAATAAAACCATAAATGTGATGTTCTTATTATTAAAACTAAAACTATGAAACAAAAACTAAAACTATAGAACAAAATTATTATGAAAATATATGTTTTATCTAATACTATATATGCATAGTTTAAAACTGAAATAAAGTTATTTTGAAAATATTTTTTTCATAGACACCACATGCATAATCCATCCTAATAAGAGTTTGCATGTGATGTTGTTATCCTTAAGACTAAAACTATAAAATAAAATTGTTTTGAAAATATATGTTACATCGACCCCACTTACATAATCTTATTGAGATTAGTCTTACTTAGACTTATGTGCATGTGTTGTTATTATGAGAATAGCCTTATTAAGACTCACCATGAAGAAGTATCGTAAAAGACAACATATAGAGATTCTTAGTAAAACTAATATTCAATAACAATGAAACTAGGATATGACTAGCATAGTCTCTAAGTTGTGGTTGGAAAACGCCGAAAGGTATCGGTTGTAAAATTTTAAGTTCAGTAAAAATCCCGTAGTAAAATTCACTCGCTAGAATTGATTCCATAATTTGGGAACATGAACCGACGAGAACAGAAACAGCTTGGAGGTGGCCCAGAAGAGGTAGTATGTAAAAAAAATGGCTAAATCACCTGGTAATTAAACGTGCCCAGAAAATGAAACGCTCCACTTTGTAACAAAACTTTAATTGTTGTTAATCACTCAGACATGGCAATCGGCTAGCCACTATAGTAAATTTTAAATGTGATCAAGTAAAAGTAAAAAAATAAACATGTAAATTGATGCCTTTATAATAGTGAGGAAGTTAGTGGTTGAAATCTCAACCATTGATTTATTGGGACAACTAAGAATATTCCATCAATATTTAATCTTGTCCATACAAAACTGATTAAGCACTAAAAACCTATTAAATATACCCATTGTCAATAAGTGTACACCTTTCGACGTAACTAAATGTCATTGTTATTAAATATTCAATAGCAATGACATTTGGACATGACTAAATGATATCCTAGTTATTAAAACTAATATTCAATATCAATAACTAAGTTTTAGTAAAACTATTCTTAATATGACTAATTGACACAATATGCAAAGTCCTAGTAAAAGTACTCTATAATGAAAACACATGCATAATATTAATAAGACTATTCTTATCATGATTAAACGACATAATGTTAACACATGCAAAAATGAAGCTACATATAAAGTCTACATCCATAATATTAATAAGACTATTCTTAATTTAACCACATGGAAAAATGAAGCTACAAATAAAGTCTACAAAAGTACTCTATAATGAGAACACATGCATAATATTAATAAGACTATTCTTATCATGATTAAACGACATAATGTTAACACATGCAAAAATGAAGCTACATATAAAGTCTACATCCATAATATTAATAAGACTATTCTTAATTTAACCACATGGAAAAATGAAGCTACATATAAAGTCTACATATTTAGTATTATTAAAACTATTCATGTGATGTCGTTATCACTAAGACTATGACGATGACTAAGAAATAAAGTTGTTTTAAAAGTATATATCTTAGATGGATATAACTAAATGATATCGTAGTTATTAAAACTAATATTCAATAAAAATAACTAAGTTTTAATAAAATTAAAAATAACTAAGTTTTAATAAAATTAAAAATAACTAAGTTTTAATAAAACTATTATTAGTATGACTAATTGACACCATATGTAGAGTCCTAGTAAAAATACTTTACAATGAAAATACATGTATAATATTAACAAGTGTTGCATGGTAGCGTAGTTCTTGCTAGGTTGGGATGGGAGTAAATGCGACCTAGTACAAACACGTGGTTAGAAAGTTGAAATACATGTGGTTTGCATGCAGAACATAGTATTCCCAAATTATCAACATTTGAAAGATTGTTGGACACAAAAAATTTAGCATTACCAAATTAGTTATCTTTAAAACAAGGGCTATTGGACACAAAAGAAATTGAAATTTATCAAATTATTTGTTGTTGGACAACATAAATTATACATACAAAAAATGTAATTTTATAAAGTAGATATTTAGTTTTATACATACGAAATATGTATTTTTATAAAGTATGGGGATGACATTGCCCTCATTCCATACTTAGCTAGTTTTTTGGATCGCAGGTTCTCAGGTTGGTGGGCTGAAAAGTGGGCTTCTGATGTTCCATGCCCTACAAATAGCACCGACAGTTCCGTGATACACACATTGAGAAGCGGAGTTGCGAACTATAGAAATTTATCAGAAATTAATAATATCTGTTACATATCTCTGGAAATTACAAGAGCATTTAAAAACATACAATAGAATAGTAATAACATCTGCTACATAGGTTCGTGGAGCAAAAACACAAAAAATATTAGCATTCCCGAATTAAAATTTATCAAATAAAAGGTTCCTGCACAACATAAATTATACATACGAAATATGTACTTTTATAAAGTAGATATTTAGTTTTATACATACGAAATTTGTACTTTTATAAAGTATGGGGATGAGATTTTATAGAGCATGCACGAAGCTCTCATTGCATACTTAACCATTTTTTGGATCGCAGGTTCTCGGGTTGGCAGACTCAAAATTGGGCCTCTGATGTTTCGTGCGCTACAAATAGGACCAATAGTTCTGTTGGCGTTCGGAAGTCACTCCTGGATTGCTAGCAGGAGCAGAGCCCGAAGCCCATCAGATTTAATGTCACGGTTTGTTTTAAAGGGTGATCAAATGGAGGGAAACTCAAAACAATGTCGTATCAACTCAGAAACCAGACCG
>ML800148.1:159494-169958 GCA_009831015.1 Picea engelmannii
CTGAAACTTTACAGTCGGGAGCTTAGCTCTACCATCGATAGATACAAAAATGGCAAAAATGCCTACATATACTCAAAATTACAACAGCGGCGGAACCAAGAAACGCATTGAAGGCTTTGCGTCTGCATGGCTTCTGACAACACAGAGCTGCGATCTTTGAATGGTCGTGCAACTTATGGCAGACGCGATCAGTCTTCTGACAATTCATTCGGCGAATCGACGTGCTTTTAATTTGTTACAGGACGTCCCCATTATGGCGGAGACGATGCCTAACCACCACCAACTGCTTCAATAACTTCTTCTTGGGATTGGAGAGGGTTCGGCCAACTCAGCATCTTGGGCTTAGGGAAGACCTCACGGGCTGCCATCTGGAACAACTGACCCGCTTAAGGAACGGACATGAAGTATGGAAGGAGTGATAGCATTGAGGGGCACGTGGAAGAGGCGGAAAGGAGTGAGAGTGATAATAGAGAGGGGCGACAGAAGACGGGCCACGTAGGAGGGCATCCAGGAGGAAACTACCTCTAGGCGAGGAGCTGATGTGGAAAGGAGATGCGTGGCAGGCAACGAGTGGAGGGTGAAGAGAAAGGGGACCACATGGGCTAAAAGGAGGAATGAAAGGATGACACGCAGCGACTGGGGGACAAGCGGATGGAAGAAGGATATGACAGAAAAAGGGGGGACACAAGCCGGTTAATCGTATTGCAGTTGGGGAATGCGGGGAAAAATGAGCGCCGTTGATCTGGGTGCGCAAATCCGGACCACTGGAGAGTTGCACATGGGGGCTCGGACCCCCCCCTTCCGCTTAAAGGTAGAAAGGCAGGGGGGGTCCGACCTGATCTTTACCGCCGTTGATCCGGGCGCGCGCATCTGGGCCGTCGGAGAGTAGCACCCTCGAACTCGGACCCCCCCCCCTTGCTTAAAGATCGGAAGGCAAGGGGGGTCCGACTTTTGCTTTGCACCGTTGATCTGGGCGCACAAATCTGGACCGCCCGGTCTTGTTTATTGTTTACCCTGTGCGCATCATCGCCCGAAACTTTGGACAAGTGGGTTTTAACCCATTCTTTGATATCTAAACCCCCTAAGCAAGAAATATCGCTAACAAGTTCCGCGATATACAAAATGACACGCAGAGTTGCGGACTATAGAAATTTACCAGCAATTAATAATCTCTGTTACATATCTCTGGAAATTACATAAAGATTTAAAAACATATAATAGAATAGTAATAACGTTTTTTACATAGGGTCGTGGAGAAAAACACAAAAATACTCTGTAACATGGAAGAGCGGACGATGTCGGAATCCAGTAGTCAATTTGTATATTGCGGAGGGTGCCATGCCGACTGTTTCGTACCTTTGTGTCCAGTTGTCACCACTAAGAGCTAATTTAGTATTGAAAATAATTTTTTAGATACTATTAGATACTTCATAGGGATTAACATCCATAAACAATGGCAATCTCCACCCTTCCAACCCTGCATTCCGTCTGTCAACTTGTATATCGCGGAACTGGAAGTGCTGTTTGGAGGAGATGAAACAATAGAAGTGAAATGTTGAATTAGCCAGTCTGCAGGTCCGCTTGTCAATTTGTATATGGCAGAATTCTGGGTGCTATTTGTAGGACACGCAACAATGGAGGCCCGATTTTGAGCCTGCCCGCCCGAGAACCCACGATCCAAAATGTCACTAGGTATGGAATGTGCATACTTTATAGTCCCATAATACACGAGAAGAAAAAAAGGAAAAAAGGACGGAGTAGTTTGCAGTGGAATTATAGATCACATAAATTTTCAATGGAAGATGTATATCAGGATCCAAAACAGGCTGAGAAGGTGTCTACAGAAGACGCGAGGCCCCGACGTTCAAATTGTATTGCTCATACGGATTAGCATCCCTAAACAATGGCAATCTCCACCCCGCCAACCCTGCACTCCGTGTGTCAATTTGTATATTGTTGAACTGGGAACGCTGTTTGGATGACACAGAACAATAGAAGTGCAATGTTGAGTCACCCAGTCCGCAGGTCCTTTTGTCAATTTGTATATCACAGAATTCTGGGTGGTATTTGTAGCGCACGGAACAATAGAGGCCCAATTTTGAGCCCACCCGGCTGAGAACCCGCGATGCAAAATGCTGCTAGGTATGGAATGCAGAATTCATACATGCTCTATAAAATATCATGTCCATACTTTATAGTCCCATAATACATAGGAAGAAAAAAAGGGAAAAAGGACGAAGGAGTTCGCAGTGGAATTGTAGATCACGGAAATTTTTAGTGGTAGATGTATATGACAGAACAAGAAGAAGCAGAGTTCAATTGCACCAACTCAGCAACCACGGGCATAAATTTCACTAAGTATGAAAAGGAAGAGTGGGAGGTCCAATTCAGCATGCGAGGATATAGATGGAGATGAAGATATGTCAACACGTCAACGTTGGAACCCGCGATCATATAAACACGACTAAGTATATAACTAGAAAGCGATAATACACGAGAAGAAGACAAGAAAAAAAGAAGTATCTCGCAGAAGAACATCTAGTGTTTGATTATTAATGCAAATTCTTTCGAACACCTGCTGAGTTCTCACCAGTTAAGGCATAAATTGTAGATCACGGAAGTATCTTTTGTACCACTGTGTCCACTTGTCACTAGTAAGAGCATTTTTGATATATATCAAGAAGGTAGTGAAGTTGTTGGGGATGGAAAGAAGCAACAAATACTTTAAACGAAGTTAATGTATACGAGGAACCTGCGGTGGAATTGTAGATCACGGATGTTTTTAGTGCAAGATGTATATAACAGAACGATAAACAACTGGGGTCGCAAGCACTGACCTCATAGCAGTGGCCATAAAATTGGATAACTATGGAAAGGAACAACGGTCGGATCCATCGTGTGAGGATATAGATGGAGATGAAGACATGTCATCTTGCCAACTCTGGAACCGGATACCATAGAAAGGGCACTAAGTATATATCTAGAAAGCGATAATGAGCATGAAGAAGAAAAGGCCAGTTCCTATGCGTCGTTGTATATCGTGTGAGGATATAGATGGAGATGAAGACATGTCAGCCCGCCAAATCTTGAACCAGATAACGTAGAAAGGGCACTAAGTATATATCCAGAAAGTGATAACGAGCGGGAAGAAGAAAAAGCCAGTTCCTATGCGTTGATCCAGCAACCGCGACCATAAAATTGCCTACGTATGGAAAGATACAACGATCAGTCGGATTCGTCATGTGAAGATACAGTTGGAGAAAGGTTTGATATCTATTTCAATAGTATTCATACTAGTATGTATCAATGGAGAAAGTTTCCATATTTATCTAAATAGTATTCATACTAATATATATTAATGGATTGTTTATGTTTCAAATGTAAATGATCTCCCAATTTGCAGGATGCTCTTCGGTTTGCAAATTTCGTTGAAACCACAAAAATTTTGACTGCAAGATGTACATAGCACAACAAGAAACATGAATTTGCATTGTGGTCTCAACGAGATAAAATCTTTATCATCTATTCATCTTGTATTCCTTGCAATGACATGAGAAAATGCCGGATCTCTATAAACATCAATATCTAAATTAAATTGCAAACTACAGAAGTTCTTTGGCTGCAAGAAGTATATGACGAAACAGGGAACATAGTTGTTTAATACCGCAAATACAAACATAATTGCCTAAGCTTTGCCGAAGAGGATTTTTTTTGTATTTATTTCAATAGTACTGATATTAGTATATATGCACAGATATAGAAGCTGCGATATATCCAACATACTAAATAGGAACATTGCGTCAACACTTGAGCCGCCTTGTTGTAACTCATTAATTCATTCTATTTATGGAACCTGAAGAATGGAAGCAGGACGGGTCCGACGTCGAGGCCACATAGGTATGGCTTATGAAAATTTATTCTTAGATGTAAAATGTAAAGAAAGAACATACCAGGCTTTATTTAGATTAAAGTAGTGCGCAACAGAAAGAAAATCTTGTCGTTCATGTTTTACGACAGAGGGCAAGAAGGTACAAAATAAAATTAAAACAAATACCAGAAATTGGAACGTACTATTAAAAAAAAAACTGAAATTATTCTATATGCAAATAAGATGGGTTACAAAATACAACTCAGGCTATTTGCGACAATGATTGCGATTTCGCCTGCCACCGACCAATAAAAAATATGTACATTGATGAAGCTTCTTGACAGCTTTCTTGACGTTCAAACTCTTTATTCGTAAAAAATGAGTTGAATATCAATTTTGGGTTTTGTACTTAAAAGGAACTGCCAACTACATCTATCCCAGTTTTTTGAATACTTTGTCTCTTCCAGATATGGCCTTCTTGCAATGGTTGCTTATTCAATATTCCATTATTTGTCAAGTATTAATTTCCCTCTGTCGTCTAAAATTTGGGGTTTAAGGTGCTTTCCTTGCAATGTTCCTAACCCTTGACATCCAAGACAACTTAGAAATGTGATTCAGGCCGATTTCAAAGTGGACAAAGTCATTTTATGTCACAATAGTTATGGTAGTGGAAAAAAATTCAAGTATGCAGTCACTGGTATTCTCCCTGTATTCGATCATCTGTTTGGTTGAAAAGCTTGCCTGAAGATTTGTATGTTGAACTTGTTTTCTTTATTACAGTAAATTGGAAGAAATGTCCAACCCATATGAAAAATGCAAATCTGTTGAGGTACATAACTTCTTCGGGTAACACAGGTGTGGTAAGTGCATGCAGAACGCACCATCACAGGTATGGAAAGTGTATCAAATGTTGCAGATGGCATCAGAATATATATTTCCTCATAGCGGTGGAGGTATGGCGGTCCACAGAAAGGTTTGGAATGTTCGGAGGTGACGCCAAATATGTGGAGTCTACAACTACATCCAGAGGAAACCAAACAAACTTTGACAAAGAACATGGATTTCTGTCAAGTCGATTACTAGAACAACATGTAGCTCATCAAACTTTGAAATAGAAACTTTTGTAGTGATAATATGTCATTTTATTCACCCATACAGTTTCTGTTACCCGCGTCTGGTCACATTCGCAAGTGGAGTAATATTTCACGTCATTTACGAACATGACATGCCATTTTGCAAGCCACTGTAAATGCGCTGCCCCCGAGGAAGAAAAATTCTTGTGGGATCTCTACAATTCAATACACTTGCCAAATCTGTGGTGTTGGAAGAAGCTATAAACTTAAACGAAGAACTATTTTGCACGTGACCTCAAAATCCATTAGAATTTCTAGCAAGAAAACAAAGAAGTCCAACAAACAAATCTCTAGGCATCCTTTTCAACCAACCAAAGCATCGAACACAGGGAGAACACCAACCAGAACATACTTGTTTTTTTTTTTCCTCCTCTCCGAGTTTCTCTTCTCTGAGTTTCTTTTGTATAACAAAGTTTTTTTTTTACTCAAAGCTCACGTCACATAAAACCAATCTCTCTTCTTCCATCTAGCCCTCAATCGCATCACTAAGTTTTCTTACATGTCCATGATCAAGAACATTAGAATGAAGGCACCCTAAACCAAAACTCTTTGATGATAGAGAGAAATGACAATAAGTATTTAAAAGCAACGTTGGATGATCTTTCGTAGATTTTGTGTTGATTCGTTTTAATGACAGATGTTCTCGATATTTTTGCTTATTAATTTCAATCTTTTCGAATATGTACGTTGAATAGTGACTAGCAACACGTATTAAAATTCTCATATCTGAGTAGATACTCAAATATGACATCTAATATATGCACAATATTAAAGAGGGACATGACATCAAGGCCTCTGTGGGTGACACGTTCGTGAACTATGCTTAATCTTTTAAGAAAACTAAAATAACACAAGCAAAAAAAAAACAAATTTATTTTCGCAAATTCAAAATGCACGCAAAAAGAAATTACCAGATCCCATAATATTCTCCTGTCTATTCATTTTAATGAGAGATGTCCTCGAGCTTTCTAGTTATTAAAGCCTATCTTTTCGAACCTGTCTGGTCGGTTCTGAATTTTGAAAGCATAATTAATGTGTATTGGGAAGCGCAAAAGGTAGCATGGATGGAACCTTATGTAACAGACGTTACTACTATTTTTCTGTGTTTTTGTCCATGAGCATATGTAAAACGTACGTAAAGAAAAGTAATTCGAGAATGTTACATTTTTTGGACACGAGCCCTTGAAATTCAAATAGTCTAGAAGTTCGATTGTCAATTTGTATATCACAGAACTGTCCGTGCTATTTGTAGGACACGAAACAACAGAAGCCCAATTTAGAGCTCGTGACCCCGAGAACCCGCGATCCAAAAAATTATTACTACTATTTTGTTTTTCTAGTTTTGTCGACCAGCGTATGTAAAACGTAAGTAAAGTAAACTATTTCGAGAATGCTAAACTTTTTGGACATGACACCCTTAAAATTCAAATAGTTCGCAACTCCTATTATCAATTTGTATATCACGAAACTCTTCGTGCTATTTGTAGGGCACGAAACAATAGAAGACCAATTTTCAGCCGGCCACGCCAAGAACCCGCGATGCAAAAAATGCCTAAGTATGGGATGAGGGCTCCGTGCATGCTTTATATATCTACTTTATAAAATTACATATTTCCTATGTTTAATTTATGCTGTGCAAGAAACCTATAATTTGATAAATTTCAATCTCTTCTGTCCAGGTGCCCTTCATTTAAAGAAAACTAATTCGGGAGTGCTAATGTATACACCAAACACGACTTGTCATAGTTCGATACAACCTATCCGCGAAGATGTGTCCATAAAATTGGCTAAGCATGCAACCAAATGATGGTCGGTCGGAATTATCGCGAAACTCTCCATGCTATTTGCAGGCCACAGAACAACAAAAGCTGAATTTTCAGCTCGCCACCCCGAGAATCCGCGATCATTAACTTATGCTGTCTAGGAAATCTATAATTTGATAAATTGCAATCTCTTCTATCCAGGAGCCCTTCTTTTAAAGAAAACTAATTCAGGAAAGCTAATGTATACACCGAACACGACCTGTCATAGTTCAATAGAACCTATCCATGAAGCTGCGTCCATAAAATTGGCTAAGTATCGAGGAACTGTCCGTGCTATTTGTAGGACACGGAACAGTAGAAGCCCAATTTAGAGCCCGCGACCCAGTGAACCCGTGATCCAAAAAATGCTTACTACTATTGTTTTTTTGTTGGTTTTGTCCACTAGCGTATGTAAAACATACGTAAAGTAAACTATTTCGAAAATGCTAAATTTTTTGGACATGATGCCCTTAAAATTCAAATACTCTGCAACTCCTATTGTCAATTTGTATATCGCGGAACTCTTCGTGCTATTTGTAGGGCACAGAACAACAGAAGGCCAATTTTCAGCCGGCCACCCCGAGAACCCGCATTGCAAAAACTACCTAAGTATGGGATGAGGGCTCCATGCATGCTTTATATATCTACTTTATAAAATTACATATTTCCTATGTTTAATTTATGCTATGCAGGAAACCTATAATTTGATAAATTTCAATCTCTTCTGTCCTGGAGTCCTTCTTTTAAAGAAAACTAATTCAGGAGTGCTAATGTATACATTGAACACGACCTGTCATAGTTCAATACAACCTATCCGCGAAGCCGTGTCCATAAAACTGGCTAAGTATGCAACCGAACGATGGTCAGTTGGAATGATCGCAGAACTCTCCGTGCTATTTGCAGGCCACTGAACAATAGAAGCCGAATTTTTAGCCCGCCACCCCGAGAATCCGCAATCATTAACTTATGTTGTCCGGGAAATCTATAATTTGATAAATTGCAATCTCTTCTGTCCAGGAGCCCTTCTTTTAAAGAAAACTAATTCGGGAAAGATAATGTATACACCAAACACAACCTTTCATAGTTCGATAGAACCTATCCGCGAAGCCGCGTCCATAAAACTGGCTGAGTATGCAACCGAACGACGGTCGGTTGGAATGACCACAAAAACCCTAGAAACTATACAGTCAGAGACGCAGTTTACAAGAGGAAAATAAAAGGGAGAGAACAACTATATCTCCCACACAGCAAAAGGTACTCTCATAACTATGAAACCATAGTAACATAGAATCCATGGAAAAAGCATCGTCAGCTATGAAATATACTTTGAGGCCGACAAACTCTGCTTCATCGCGTAAGAGATGCAATTTACATCGCCTGCAATTTTTTAGTCTGTTATTTTATCTTAATACTATTCTATGCAAACTCCACTGCAAAAAAAAAGTAACCAAAGATACAACAGCAAATGCAACACCTGAACATTGAAAACCCTGGGCAAACAAGAACAAGCAACAAATAACAACCCAGCTAAGAAGCACCAAAAGGCCCAAGAGCAGGTGCAGGACCAGAACCCTGCAAAGTCGAATCAAGCAACAATAAACAACATACAACGAAGAAAGAAGCAAGCAACAACCACTCCCCCAGGAACGATGTTGTTCCAATCGCGATTGCAGAAACCCAAACGTGCAAACTGAAACAACACGAACATGCAAGCAAGAACAACAACAACATGCAAATAAGAAATCAGTGGCCATGTGATCCAGGGGATCAAATTTTGCTCAAAATTCAAAGTGCTCGGAATCACTTCAAATTGAACGGGTGCGTAGGCCTCGTCGTCACGAAACCAACGCAACTTGAATGGGTTCAAACAGACGTCGGATGAGTGAGATATCGCGTTCTGTTCAAATTGTCAAGCAGGCAAAAAAAATTCACTCATTGTACAGTCCGTACAGTCGCTGACGTGGCAGGGCTATACGAAACGTGGCATATGTTGAGTTTGCAGTCATGTGGACGAATTGGCGTCTGACACATGGCATGTTTGTGGCGAATGGATTGGTGACACGTGGCCCAAGCAAGGACTGCCACGTGTCACCTGGTCAATGGTTAAAATTTGTGGAGTTTACAGGACTCGACCCCGCGATCTCCTGGCAGGGGTAAAGCTTTGGGAAGGGCCGCCCAACCGGTGCACCCACCATGTGGTTCTTACCACTAAATAGTTTTGATTCTATTTGAATTGAATTGTATTTTGATTTGGGCGTGGTCCGGGCCGGGGCTAAGCCCCGACCTTGAACCCCATTCACATATGGACCACCCGCGCGCGTATTTTAAATGGATTTGGAGCCCCACGCGCCTGGACACTTGGCGCTTAATCTTTGGTTTTAAAACTCATCCCTTTTATGTGTGGAGGTGCAGTCATATGACCCATATGCCCAACGGTTTGGCGGTTAGGGGCTAGGTTCCCTAACTGTACTAAAATTTGCATGATTTTTCGGTTATGCGCCCAGTGCTAGGTTTAAGCACGTAAAAACGCGCGTGGGCTAGGTTGGACACACAACGGTGCAATTTGGCGATCCAGAGACAACAAGTTTGAAGGAGAACTTCCAGGAAGCCTATCTTCTTCAATTTTTGGCCAAATCAGGTGCCGAAAAAGTCCAGCTAGGGGTTTTTGGACGTTCTGAATCCATTGGAGCCATCTATTTGGTATTTTGAGCAATGTAAAGCACATATTTTAGCACTTTGAGCAAATAATATAAAAGATCCATTGGAAGCTGGACCAGGAGATGTAGCCCAAGAGAGGGGTGAACTCCTTTATCATTTGTTGTGTTATGTGTTTACTGTTCACTGTATTTTGCTGGTTATTATTGCATCTTGAGTGTGTAATGTCTATAAAAATTTGTGTTTGCAAATTGATTATTTTGCATAAAAACACTAAAATAAAACTTGTAAATATTTTCAAGAATACAAGCCTTTATCATTTTCAGATCAGGTTGGTATCAGAGCTTAGGTTTTTGAAGGATTGATTATTTGCAAGTGTTTTGTTTTCTGATGCTCACAAGGTTGAAACTCACAAGAGGAGAAGGTCAACTTGTGCATCCAAGTTCTCATCCTTCAAGAAGAAATATTATATCATCACCTCAAGCTTCAAGGGGGCATTCACCAAGTATGGATCATGAAGAGAGTCATGAAAATATTCCTACAGAAGATGAAGATCTCAGAAAGGCTTTCATGGAAATGAGAGAAATGATGAAAGTCTTGATGGAAGAAAGGAATACAAGGTTGCAAGGTGAAGGCTCCAACCCTTCAAAAAACAGGGGAGACAGTGGTGATAAAACTCCAAAAGGAAATGGAGGGAATGGTGATTCTCCACCTCCCTCACCTCCATCTTCCTCTTTTTCTACAAGTTCACAACCTCTTCCAAATTCTCCAAGGGGACAAGGTAAAATTCTTCCACAAATTCCTTTGTTAAAGCTTGATATTAAATTTGAATTGCCAATTTAGAATGGAGAGGTAAATGCTGAGAAATTAGATATCTGGATTCGTCAGATTGAGGTGTATTGTAGGATACAAAAAATTCAAGATGATGAAACTAAGATTCATCTTGCTTCTTTAAGATTGGATAGTGCAGCACTCATTTGGTGGGAAGCCAAGACTCAAGAGGACA
>ML800149.1:19475-30021 GCA_009831015.1 Picea engelmannii
TTTTGACTTACAATTTTTTTTTAATATACTTCATTACAATTAATTAGATTTAATATACTTTATATTAATTAATTAAATTTAATATACTTCATCACATATACTTTGTAATATACTTCTTTATCAAATATACTTCATCACAATTTTTTTTAAATACATCATTACTTTAATAAACAAATAATCATATTCATAATGTTAAAAATATATATTATTTTATTAAACAAATACATTGTATTATAATGAATTTTAATAAATTAATATAAAATTTACTATCATTACTTTAATAAACAAATAATCATATTCATAATGTTAAAAATATATATTATTTTATTAAACAAATACATTGTATTATAATGAATTTTAATAAATTAATATAAAATTTACTATGCATTCATTGATTATACATTTTCTCGAAAAATATCTTACTAAATTGTTTGACGTTTTAACTCTATATTACTTTAAAAAAAATATCATAACTCTTATATATATATATATATATATAATACCATTATAAGTGGACCTAATATATATAATATAATTTTAATGAACTATTAAATATGTGTTTCTTCCTAAGAGGTGACAAGTTCAAATTTAAAGGAGTAAAGTATGTATACTCCTATAAACTTTAGTAGTCAAATCATTGCACGAAGGGGGTCCCTTGTCCCAGAAACTAGTCAGTATTATATACTAATTTAATGTCTAACTTAACCATAACCTTAAAATTAAATTATTGCACGAAGGAAGTTCCTTGTCCCACAAATCAGTAAATCTCATACATTAATTTAATGTCTAACTTAACTATGACCTTTTATATATATAACATTAAGCATTGCATATTAAAAATTTAATTACTTTTAATTGTAAAAATTATTTTTATATAAAAACAAAATTATTTAATAAGAATGTTTTATATAATCATGATTGAAGAATGTTTTATGTCACACGTATATGTGTAGATACAAAGGATAAAAAATAAAATAATGCACTAGATAATCACATTCTTTATATTTAAAAGACACTTTGTAAGTAAACATAAATCATTTAGCATATACATATTAGATGATTAAATATAAATATTATATAATAAATTAGTTTTTAAAAGTTAATAATAAATTAATTTTTAAAAGTTAAAAGAAGTAAGTGAACGTAAATCATTTAGCATATAATGATCAAATATAAATATAAATATTGTATAATAAATTAATTTATAATTTTAAAAAATATTGTATAATAAATTATTTTTAATTTTTAATTTTTTAAAATTATATTGTATAATAAATAAATTTATAATTTAAAAAAATATTGTATAATAAATTAATTTAAAATTTTAATTTTTTAAAATTATAAAGATTTATATGTTTGGTTAAGAATATGTATTTCCAAGTATTGAATGTTTGTTTTTTTCGAAAGAAAAACATACCTAATGTTTTATATTTACTTAATTACTTGTATAATAGAAAATATAGCTGTTGAGAAATTTGACTTGAATATATTTATGTAGTTTTAAAAAAAAAATAGAGAATATAGTTGTTGAGAAAATTGACTTGAATATATTTATGTAGTTTTAAATAAAATTGACATAATAAGTTATAATTTATAAAATATCTGAAAAACACAATTTTTATGATGTATGAATATTTTTTAATAATAAAATTTCATTTTTATTTAAAAAAAATATTAATTGTTTATTTTTCTAAACCATGTTAGAGTATTATATTTTATTTGAAATTTGAAATTAGGTTTGAATATTGGAAATTGAATTGATCAAAATCAAAATACAACTAAATATTATCAAGTGTCATAATGTGACATTATGTACTTTTATTAGGCATCAATTGTACAAATTCTATGTAACTATTGAGAAACATAGCAATCCTACGTAACATTGAGGAACATCACAATGCCACATCGAAATGTGACATAATCTTTAATGAACATCAAAATGCCACATAACCATCGAGGAACATAACAATTTGACATAAGTCAACAATGGTAATGTCGCAATACAAAATAACAATTAAGGAACATCACAATCTAACATAACCCTTAAGAAACATCGCAATGCGACATTATCATTGAGAAACGTTGCAATTTGATGTAAGTCAACCAAGATGAACATCGCAATGTGACATAACCATTAAGGAACATCACAAATTTGGCATAATCATTGATGAACGTCATAATACGACAAAACCATTTAGGAACACATCAATTCCACACAATTTGACCAAGATGAATACCACAATGCAACATAACCATTCAGGAACATCACAATGAAACCTAACCCTTGAGGAATGGAGCAAGGTAAAATAACCATTAATGAACATCCCAATATGACATAATCATTAAGGAATGTACAATTTCGCATAAGTCAGTGAAGTTGAGCATCCCATTACTGAATGTTGTAATCCATTAACCATGGAGGAACATTGTAATGAATCTATATGTCACAATGTGACATAGGTTTTAGGGAGTGTTGCAATTGAACATAACCATTGAAGAGCATCGCAATGCAACGTAACCCTTGATGGATGTCGCAATGTGACACAACTATTAATGAATGTAGTAGTTTGACATAAGACAACCATGGTTAACATGAGTCAACCATGATAATCATTGCAATACAAAATAACCATTGAGAAACATCACAATCTAACTTAACCCTTGTCCAAGGATACATAACCTTTGAGGAACATCGCAAACCAACATATCCTTTCAAGAACATTGCAATGCAATAAAACCCTTCAAAAACATTGCAATTCGACATAAGTCCACCAAGATGAATATTACAATGTGACAAAATTATTAAGGAACATCACAAATGTGACATAACCCTTTATGAATGTCATAATGTAACATAACCATTGAAGAACATGGCAATTCCATATAAGCCAACTAATATGAATATCACAATGCATCACAACAATTTAGGAACATCGTAATGAAACATGACCCTAAAGGAATGTTGCAAGGTGACATAACCCTTGATAAACATCGCAATCTGACATAATCATCGAGGAACATTGAAATTTGACATAAGTCAGCAAAGACGTACATGTCACAATGTGACATAAGCATTGGGGAACATCACAATCCAACATAACCCTTAAGGAATGTCACAATGTGACATAACTCTTAATGCTCATCGCAATGCGACGCAACCATTAAGGAAGATATCAATTCAACACAAGTCAACCAATATGAACGTCACAATGCAACATTACCATACTAAACCATAGTTAAACATAATCAACATGGTCAACCATATTCCATCAATATGAACGTCATAATGCAACATAACCATTAAGGAACATCACAAATTTGGCATAAATGTTGGTGAATGTAGTAATGCGAGAAAACCGTTGAGGAGCATATCAATTACACATAAGTTGACCAAGGTGAATATCATAATGAATCATAACCATTCGGGAACATCACAGTGAAACATATCCCTTGAGGAATTTCATTAGGCAAAATAACCCTTATTAAATGTTGCAATATGACATAATCATTTAGGGATGTAGCAATTTGACATAAGTAAATGAAAATGAACATCACAATGTGACATGACCATTTTGAAACACCATAATCCAATAACCATGGAGGAATGTCACAATGAATCTATATGTCACAATGTGATGTAGGCATTGGGGAATGTCGTGATCTAACATAACCCTTGATTATTATCACAATGCAACATGACCATTAAGGAATGTCATGGTCTAACTTAACCCTTTAGGGACATTACATTGCAACACAACCATCGAAGGACATAACTCAACCAAGAAGAATGTCACAAGGTTAAATGACCATCAAGGAACATCATAATCCAACATATGCTTTCATGAACGTTGCAATGTGGTAAAACCCTTCAAAAACACTGCAATTCGACATATGTCCACCAAGATGAATGTTGCAATACGACAAAACCATTAAGAAACATCATGAATGTGACATAACCCATTATGAATGTCACAATGTGACATAACCATTGAGGAATATCATGACATAACCCTTTAGATTTATGTCATAATGCATCACAACCATTTAGGAACATCGCAATACAACATTACCATAGTAAACCATGGTTTAACATAACGAACATGGTCAAACATCACTAACCATAATCAACATGGTCAACCATAGTCAACCAAAGTCAACCATAATGAACCATGGTTCACATAAGTCAACCATGATAAACATTGGAATAAGAAATAACCACTGAGGGATGTCACAATCTAGCCTAACCCTTGAGTAACATTGGATTGTGGCATAACCATTTAGGAACATAGCAATTTGACATAAGTCGACCAAGATGAATGTCAGAATGCCACATAACCATTGAGGGACATCATAATCCAACATATCCTTTCATGGAATCCACAATGTAATATAACCCTTCAAAACCACTATAATTTGACATAATTCCACCAAGATAAACCTCGTAACGTGACATAATCATTAAGGAACATAAAAAATGTAACAAAACCCTAGATGAAGGTCACAATGTGACATAAACATTGAGGAACATAACAATTCCATATAAATTAGACAAGATGAATATCACAATGCATCATGTCCATTCAGGAAAATTGCAATCCTTATGGAATGTCGCAAGGTGACATAGCCCTTAATGAGCATCGCAATGTGTCACAACCATTAAGGAATGTAGCAATTCAACATAAGTCAATGTAGATGAATGTCATAATGCGACACTGCCATTGAGGAACATAACAATTTGACATAAGTCAACCATGATGAACATCGCAATGTGACATTACCATAGTAAACCTTATTTAAACATAATAAACATGATCAACCATAGTCAACCATGGCTAACCATGTCCAATCATGGTCTACTAAAGTGAATCATAGTCAACTATAGTCAAACATGGTCAACCATAGTAAAACAAAATCAATCATAGCGAACCATGGCTAGCCAAAGTCAACCATGGATGACCAAAGTTAACCATATTGAAACATGGTCGACCATAGTCATCCATATTTAACCATGGTCACCAAATTTAACCATGGTCAACCATAGTAAAACCAAATTCAACCAAAGACAACTATGGTCAACCACAGTCACCATGGTTAACCATAGTGAACATGGTCAATGTATTTCAACTAAAGACAACCATAGTCAAACATGTTCAACCATTGTCAACTAAAGTTAACAATAGTCAACTAAATTCAACCATAGTCAAATACATTTAGCTAAAGTCTACCATAGTCAAACATGGTAAAATAGAGTTAAGCATGGTCCCCCATAACTAGGCATGGTCAACCATAGTCAACCACATTCAACCTTGGTCCACTATGGTCAACCATATTCAAACATGGTCAAGCATAGCTAAACATGGTTAACCATGGAAAACCATGGTCAAACATGGCCAATCCATAGGAAACCATGGTAAAACATGGTCAACCATAGGAAAACATTGTTATACATAGTTAACCATAGCTAATCATAGTCAAACATTGTTAACTTGCATAGTCAAACATGATCATGATCAACCATGGTTATCTAAGGTCAACCAAAGTCAACCATGGTTAAATACGACCACCCTTAGTTGAACATGTTGAACCATAATCAAATATGGTCAAGCATTCTCAACCATAGTCAACCATGGCCATCCATTCAATCATAATCAGCAATGGTCAATCATATTCAAGCATGGATAAGCATGGTCAACCACAATTAACCACATAGTCAAACATAATCAACCATGGCCAACCAAATTCAACCATGATCAAACATAACCAAACATGGTCAACCATAGTCAACCATGATAAACCATAGTCAAAGGTAGGGCCATGGTCAACCATACTAAAATATCATAGATATTTCAATAAAATCATATTGATATTTTAATTCACAAATCTACTAATTCTCATCACATGCATCGGTTGTCAATTAGCACAACCACATAATTAAAAGTGGTTAATATACATGAAGTGGTGCCATTAGTTATAAAAGGTGGAAAATGACATCGATCAACATATATCAACCACTTTTTTTTAAACAAAGACAAAAACTAATTTTTCGTTAAAAAAGGGGGGTTGCTTCAAAACAACAACAATTACAAGCAAAATTTCCAGGAATGTTTGCCTGGATACATAGTTCTAGATATACTGAGAGATATATTAATACATCCTCTAAACTAACCTTCCAAAGATTACTACTAGCAACCTTTTTCACAAACTATCCCAAAAGAAAAATTACTTGGAGATACATAACTTATCAAGGCAAAATATGGTCTTGGATCTCATTTCCATCGGTAGAGAGGAGGGGACCCAACTATTCAACTTCCATAGGTCATGAGGCTGACCCTTATTTCTTCCTCCCTTGAAATTTGTTGAATGGAGTTCGATGAGTCATGGTTATTTGAAGCCTGAGAGAGAAATTCCATTTGTTGGGGTAGAACCATAGAATGCAACTGCTAGCATTCAACCTCCAGAGAATCAATTCATCACATCTACACATGGAGAAATTCCAATACATTGGCCACACTTCTAGCTATGACTTATTCCAACTATTCCATTTATTGATTTGATGTTGTGGAGAGGTTGGTTGTTTGCTTTACTGGCCTCCTCATGCCCATGGAGGATCTTCTTTACTCTCTCCACTCTATATCACCCATCTTAACCACACAGAGACCTTGCATAGAGAAACTAAGGGTCTCGAGCCGATAAAAATCCCAACCAAAATTCCCAATACTAGCCTTAACCCACATAATTTTACCCCCAATTCCAACTCTGCTAAAAATTAGAACAAAAGGATTTCTATGGCAACATAAAACTTGAAAGTTAGACAAAATGACAACAAGAAAAGGAAACTAAAGAACTTGAGGTTTTCTAGTCAACTCAAGGGAGTTAGTCGACATTGAGAGAGATTGACAACCCACACACACCACCTTCCAAAGCTCGTTGAATTCACAAACCAAACTCTCAAGACCACCTGACCACCTTATGCCCTAGACAACCACCTCACTAGACAACCCAAAATAGACCTACTAGAGCAGGAAAACCATCCTTTTCACTGAGAAATTGCCACTGCAACTCACCTCCATCGTTTGAATACTCCCACATTTCAATACATCTACACTCATATTTCATTCAATGTTCCTCGAGACAACCAACTCTTCAAGCGCATAAGCATAAAAGGTTGACTTCCAAATCATCCCTGACGTGTCCCGTCACAGCCTTACATCGAAAGAAATGAGAAATTTTGAGTCCAACTTTTGATTAAGGAATGGGGTTAAAGGAGATTACCCCATTTTTTACAAACATCCCTGGATTTACATGTGAGACAACATTAGCCTAGTGATCGACTAGGCTATTATGCTCCCATTTAATGTGAAAAATGACACCTTATCAAAGTTGGTGACCATGCCTTTTACCCTCTAAAGAAGAGAACTCAAAGCACTGCATCCCATGTTGACATGGTTTACCATAGTTCTTATAATCAACATCAAGTCCCCTAAAACCACAAGATTATTGATTCATGATTCCTTTGAGATACACATGTCCATCCATAACGAATAGGCATTAGCAAGATTATTGGAGATATTTCCCAACCCCCAGGCATAGTAAAACAACATGTTTCCTCCAAGATCATGGAGACTCCCCCTGCACCTATCGCCATTGTATATCAACCACTTTTAATTGTATGGTTGTGCTAATTATACTTTTTCTTATAAACATGATACTTCAATACTTCTTTGAAAATTGATGCGTTATCTTTTTTGAATTTATTTATTATTTAATAGTTAGTACTCTAACATCTCTTAAAGATTATATAATATTAATTTTTTGTCGAGAAGCTCCAACTTGTTATAATAACTTTAATTTTTTTATTAGAAAGTAAAACTTATGGTTAAAAATTCCATATAGTCATTATTATATTATTTTAAGTGTATAATGTTGTATATTCTTTATTTATTAACTTTTTTAATTAACAAAAGCAAATAATATGTTATGACATTCTTAATATTTACACTCAATAAAGTAAAAGTGTAGATTGGATGGTTGAGAGGAATTGTTTTTATTTGCTACATCCGGGTTCAAATCTCGCTTTGATGACATTTGCTCCTTGTGAACCGATATGATTGTAAGTTGACCAGAACTTGATTCTCTGTAAATAACACGATGTGCATTATTCCGTAGATATAGTCTTCGAGATGAACCACAATTAAAAAAATAAAAGTTAAATATTAACTAATTTAGAATCTTGGTGAGGACTTGTACAACAAAATAAATAAAGGTTAGAGATTAACTAATTTACGTAGCATTATTAGTCCCTGCCATGGGACTATAGGAATGAGTTTGCTTTTGATGTGATATTGATGTGACATTAATTTGCCTTTTACCATAAATTGGTGTATGCAATGTAATGTTTAACACAGGAAAACAAATATATATTTTTGGATATAATAAAAATATTTGTGTTTCTCATTTCTAATTGGTTGATAGAATTGAAGTGTTATTGCTCCCTTCACGTCTTTCAATATGTAGAATTAATTACATAATGAATTAATTTCACCAATCACCACATCTAAATATAAAAAGTTGTACTATGTATTTATTATTATGCATTAGTATATTTATATTATATTTATTATCTAATATATTATTTATTATTATATTTATGAATATTATAATTTCATTCAGCTCACTATTCATTATACATTTTGAAAACAAACAACCCTCAATTATTATTTTTGACAAAAAATATTCATTACTTGTGCATTTAGTTATATTAAGTTTCATTGTTCAATATGTATTTCCCAACTAACTCGACAGGGACTGGATGTTGATATTATGGTAGCCGCGGGAGGTATTTACCTCCACGTGTGAACCTGACGAGAATAGAAGACTCCGGGAAGCAAGAGAAACCCTAATGAGTTGCCAATAACCCTAGAAGACTTGTCAGATCAAGAAGATAATTTATATTAGGTTATTAGCCTCCAAGAGAAGAAGTCAACCAGAAATAATAATAATATACTGAATAGACAGGTACCCAGAAGGAGAAGTCAGCCCTAGTAAGTCTTCCAGAACCACTATAAATACAGGGCGCCAGTCTCTCATTTGACACATCTCAATAGTTGCAGAGAGCCAGTTCTGCGCAGTGCAGTTGCTGTCTTGTGCGCAAGTTTGGAGGAGAGCTGTTGGTGCAATTACTGCAACTAGCAGTTATGTTTTGGCTTGGACTATCTCTTGGCTAGGGTTTGGAACATTTGATCAGTCTTTGTTGATGCGCTATCCTTGGGGAAATGTGCACTACCCTTTGTTTGGCTATCTAGCCTAGGGTTTTCTTCTGGAGTGATTCTCTGTCAAGGTTAAGGTGCTCGGAGGGTGGCTTCGGCCTATGGTTGGGTGACAAGGGTATTGTCAATGGTAAAACAAGCACACAATCTTTCATATTCTAACAGGTTATGGTCCCACACCTCCTTCATTCAGTCTAAACGCTGGAAGGAAACATAGCCACTAGGATATTGAGCTCGCTGAGGAACTACCGCTAGGGTTACTAGCAGAAGTAGCTTCCAAGACACTGTCGCTAGGGTTACTAGCAGGAGAAGTTGTAGAAACCCTAATCCTCTCATTGAGGCACCTTAAGTGAAGAGATTCACCTAATCTCTAGACAGATCAGTGCGCTCTGGCCTAGCACATCTCCTGATACTCTCAGCAAGCCAAGACGTAAAGTTTGAGTTTATGGTCAAATCTGGGGTTTGACCAAGTCAAAGCAACTATGACTTATTCTATGAAGTCAGAGAACAAGTTAGATGGAGCCTCTAACTTCAGAGCGTGGAAGACAAGGATTGACCTCATCCTTGCCAAGAATAAAGTGTTGGATATCGTATAAGGAAAGATCATGAAGCTAGAGTTTGAAGAAGGAAAAGAGAAGGAACCCTAGAACGTTGCAACTATGGAGAAGTTCAAAGACAGTAATATCAATGCTATGAGTATCATAGTGGAATCTATAAAAGACCACTTGATACCGTACATATCCCATCTTGACTCATAGAAGAAGATGTACGATGCCCTAACAAATCTCTTCTTAGTCAGAAACATTGGACAAGTAATGAGTCTGAAGAATGAGATCCGTGACATGAAGATGAATGATGCTGACAACATAACATCATACTTTGTGAGAATCTCTCAGTTAAGAGATCAACTACAAGCTATTGAAGAGATCATCTCAGAGAAAGAATTGGTAAATATAGTACTAAATGGTCTTCCCAAGATGTGGGATGCATTTGCCGCAAGCATGAACAGAAGAAAGGACTATCCGATATTTGAAGAACTTTGGACTTGCTGTGCTCAAGACGAATCAAGGATCAGTGCTAAAGAGAAACCCCAAAAGAAGTACGATGATCAAGCCTTCACAACAAGATTCAAGAACTTCAGGAACAAAAGGAAGTTTGGTTCAAGGAGGAATCCAAATCAAGGGAAAGACATTTCAGAAGTACAATGCTTCAACTGTCGAAAGTATGGTCACTACAAGAATCATTGTCTCGAGCTAAAGAAAAGGAAGGAGAAACACGAA
>ML800149.1:61650-86685 GCA_009831015.1 Picea engelmannii
CATGACCATGTCTTCAACCATTGGTTGAATAGGATGTGAGACAACAAGGTCAAGAGACGCATCACCCCCGAACACATGAGAGGTGTCGGTCGAAGATTGCATCGACACGACCACTGGTTGAACAGGATGCGAGACAAGGTCAAGAGATGCATCACTCCTGAACATAGGAAAGGTGTCGGTCAAAGATTGAATCGACACAATCATTAGTTGAATGGGATGTGGGACAACAAGGTCAATGGATGCATCAACCCCTAAAGGAAGAGGGGTGTCATCCAAAGATTGCATCGACATGACTGTTGTATCAACCAAAGAAGGAACAAAGTGTGGGGAAACCATGGATGAATCAGAACATGAAGGGCCCTCAAGTGAGAACCGTGCTTCTGGTATCCCGATAGTAGCAGGACACAAATGAGTAAGGTGAGTTCCTTCGCAAGTCCTGTAAAGGAATCTGGCTTTACGTCTGACACGTCTAGGCTTCTCAATCGTATGAATGCCCCCAACATGACTTGCAATGGTTGGTGAAAAATCTCCAACATGACTAGCAGAGGTTGGTGATGTATGTGCAATGTGACTAGCAGTGACGAGACTTGTGCCCCCAACATGAATTGCAGTGGTTGGTTGTTGGTCTTCAACATGACTTGAAGAGGTCGTTGACCAATCTCCAACATGACTAGCAGAGGTTGGTGATAAAATGCCAGTATGACCTACAGTGACTGGGCTTGTGGCGGTGGTAGGTCGTGGCATCTGAGAATAAGGTCCAAGGAAAGATTGGTTTTGAGAAATTGCAGGCCAGGAAGGATCCTGGTTTATACCTTGTCCCTGTCCGGAAGCATAGTATCCTCCTCCATACCGATTCATAAAGGGTTGTAAGGGAATCAACATTGAAGTAGATGTTTGCGAAGAGACAAAATCATGATAAGGATTATTCAAGTTAGGATATAAGTTCCCCCCTGACGAAGGAACTTCGTGAAGGGGGTTTCCCATACTATAAAAATAACTTCCCCTAGATGAAACACCAGGGGACAGATGGAGGTCCGCCATGGAAAAAGTGTTTGTAGGAATTGACATAGTCGAAGTAGGATAAGTGGATGGGGTGTAATAAGTAGAGTGATTACCTAATTAGGCACTTACTTCTCGCATAGTGGATTCGTAGGAAGAAATATTCCAACCTCCTACTGTAAGAGGTGTTTGAGGGATATGACTCCCACCAAACGGAGAGGGATAATAAGCAGGCATCGTGCCCCCAGACCCAAAACTTGGATTCGCATAAGGAGGTGAGACAAAAGATGGCAAGTGTGAAGACATGTCAACATGAGAATGACTAGAGACCCAAGGTGTGTACTGAGTGCCATAGTTCTGCATACAATTATGAAAAGTGGAAGGATTTTTCCTCATTAGATGAGTAGGCATCATGGGGTAGGTAGCGGTAAACGAGGGAGCCAAAGGGAGTCCACTATCCATGATAACGAAGACTCAATAAAAGTGCTTAAGGCCAACTAGTAATCAAAGAGCACACCAAAAGTCAAACAACCAATATGCATGCAAACGAGGTAAAGTGGTTGAGTGTCCTCCCTCCCTAAAGAAGGTATGTCTCACCCAAGAGGGGCCTGAGACCCCCTGCTAAATATAAGAGGTAACAAAATCAGCTATAAGGGCCCTCGTGGGCTTAACAACCAGTCAATCAGATCCCCATGGAGAGGTAATCCTCCATAAAGGTTGTGTGTTGTCCAACCCTTATCTGACCCAAGGTACCTACAAAATAACCCCTGTAAGTAACCTATGAGACACCTAAGTCAAGCAACTAATAAACCACTATATAATCGATGCACATGCGAGCGGTTATAAGTCAAGTCCATCGTATGGCCAGGGTAGCAAAGCTCGAAACCTTGAAAGCACTACCTCTCACGGAGGTAAAGGCACTAGGAAGATCCCTAAATACAAATAGATCCCTAGAAATATCTTTGACGCTAAGAAGGTATCAGGGGGATATCCCTTCAACTAACTTCGCGCGACCTCGTGATTAACTCCGGTGTGAGCGGAGCCTCTTGATATTACCAATTATACAATGGATTTCTCCACTCCCTGACTCAGACACATATGTTGATTTAATTGACTTGGAGAAGTTTACTCACAAAATCCTATTCCAAGGCACTAAATCCTAGGCTAGTTTGTGCACCCTAGAAAACAAAATCGTTACTAATAAATTTTAAATTATAGCGTTGATTTT
Organism: Picea engelmannii; assembly: GCA_009831015.1. Lineage (NCBI taxonomy): Eukaryota > Viridiplantae > Streptophyta > Pinopsida > Pinales > Pinaceae > Picea > Picea engelmannii. The sequence goes on from ML800149.1 coordinate 63,878, forward strand.
AATGGCCGTGATTACTCAAAAAGGTATGGTAGTGAAACTCATGGTGTTATGACTCTGCAAGAAAAATAAATATGAAAATAATGCAAAGTCCTAACTTTAACTTTTAATGAATGATATGCTTCTAAAAATGATGCAATTTTCAAATTCAACTCTGCAATTCAGAAGTAAAAATGCAATCTTTCATTGTATGCACTAAGCTAATGATAAAAACTCAAAAGGAAAAAATGCCAAGCAATGAAAAATGCCTATTGTTTTTGTATTTTCAATATATCGAAACTGAAAATGCATGGACTGAAAAGTAACTTGATATATATCCCTAATGTGTATAAAAAAGAGATAACTCAAGCAGGATATCAAGCAACGAAACACCCAGCCCAATTTACAAGGACAATAAAAATGAAAAGATGAAGAGAAAGACTTCGCCCAGAAATTCAACCAAAAGAGGTTTTCCTGTCATCCCACATGCACTCAACAGGCACTACAAAGACCTAAGAAGGCTCAACAAGCATCAAATCCCACCCAACAAACACCAGACCAAACAAACAGGCAAGGAGAAAAGGTGTACGTGACTGTTTGGGCAAACATAGCGTATATACACAGCTTGCAGTGAGAGAGCCTATGCGTATACACGATCGTCAAGGAAAAAGGCACGTATATGCTTTGAAGCAAGGCCAGGCAAGGGAGAAAGGATGAAAACTCAGACCCAGAGTGAACAAGAGCTGTCAAGCAATGATACGACAAGAACCACAATAGAAACAAGAGAAATCTAAGGAGAAAAGTACTTCAAACCCTAAGAAAGAAGATTCAATCCCCAATATGGTCGCCAATTCTATTACAAGGAAAATCTCTCTATGGCTAGGGTGAACCACAATAGACGGAAATGAGTGTAGAAATAAACTCTATCCCAAAAACACGATATATAAACTAATGTGCAAGCAAGATAAGAAAGAGGCCTACCTCGTCCAGATGTTCGATGATGTCCACCGTTGAGCACTTCGACCCAAAGCTATATACCTGCAACAAGTTCTCAACAACGAGCGAAAACAATCATATGGTGGAAATATAAAAGGTTAGCACATTAGATAACATAATTCATTAATATACATAACAAATACGCCCATGAATAATAATACATATATTTTCAAGATATCAATTGGACGAGAAAGGAGTATTTCTATTAATAAACGATCAACAAAAGTGAAAAATATTACAGACTTCCATGTCGGCACGGTTCAGAACCAAGAAACCGAGTTCCTTCCAACTGGGCCTCCACCACTTCAATCCTCCACCAAAGGCAAGCTCATATAAGGGAGACAAAGAGGTTCTCCATCAATAAGGGAAGAGCTTGGGGGCTAAACACTGTGTTCAAACTTAAAGGAAAAAGGGATGCAAACTCAATATGAAGTAAATAATTTCTCCAGAGTAACTTTGCTCTCAAAGTTGAATTCTGTCTTTTTTTCCACAGCTCAGAATTGGCTTCTTTATAGCCTTCCAAATGCAAATGAACGTCCGAGTCAGAGCGTTTCCAGTATATGGAAGGCCAAGGATCGGAGATATCCTATCGTGACATGGAAACCCGACATTTAATTTTCATTTTCTGGCACAAATCCCTATGTACACGAGCTGTAGTGGAGCAACCTGCATATATGCTTGTTGTATAGGGTGAAAGATGCGTACAAGTGAACAAATTTGTATTTTTGTCTCTGGACTTTAGTAATAGGGAAGACATGTCTGCATAGGGAAATGGAATAAGGCCCTCTCTGCAAGATTGCATAGGGTGAGGGAAATCTTGCTCTAACAAGAAGGGGATCAAGTGTTCCTTCACTTGCATCCTTATAAGCAGTCACCCCTAAAAAAAAACCTACATTAGAAGCTTTCTCCAAATTTTTATCACCCCTCTAAGTCCCTCAAACATATTGGTCCAATGGATTACAAATTGGAACTTTCCAGCCACTCTTAAATTCATCCAATCTTTCATGTCTCCTACTTAAAGAAAGTGGTTGAATCTAATTGTCATATTCAGACTAGCCTTCCATATTTGGATGAACAAGGTTACATTTGGTTATGGCCCCAAGGCCATCATTGAAAAATGAGAGTGTCATCTTCACCAATGCGCTATCCAGAAGGTCTAGATACAGTGGAAGGACACATCGTCTAAGGATTCCACACGAGAACCATCTGAGATCCTTCAACAATTCCCTCATGTCCAGCCTTGAGGTCAATTTTGGATTTTAATGTCGAGGGCATGTTAGGGTCATACCCTAACCCCCTAATCAGATAGATAGGTTTCTATATATGGAGGTCATCTCTAGTAAATAAGACCAATGTGGTAGTGTGAAGACAATAATCGTAAGAAGACTTACTAGAAGGTTTTGCATACTAGAATGTTCCTAAGAGATATATAGAACTATATACAGAAGCAGAATCAATGTGATGAGATGTCTTGTGAAGTATATTGTAGTTGGAGATCTTCTCAGTCAGAGGTTTCCCCCTTGAAGAGGAAAGTGAACATTGCTCTCATCAATAAAGGTATAACATTTTGTGATATTTTGGTCCTTTATTTGGCTATTGTGGTTGCAATCTATCATTTCTACAATAAATTTGGGTAATATCTATTATTTCTACTCCACATCTTCCAATTTGCTAATAAAGAACACCACAAAAATCTTGAGTGGTGGTGCAAGGTTATATGGAAGCTTAAATGCCTTCTTAAGGCAAGAATCTTCATATGGCTAGCTCTTAGTTATAAAGGTTTGACTTAGGAAACTTTACATAAATGGAACATATATGGGTAGAGTAGTTGTCCTCTATGTAAGGAAGTTGAGGAGACTATTTCTCACTTATTAATATTTTTACCCTATACTATACAAGTTTGGAAGAAGTTAGAGTATCTTATAGGTTTACGTGAGGTATATAGAGGGTATTCTATTGGTGAAGGGATTCATTTTTGTTGTGATAATCAATTGGTTAAAAATTTTAAAGATTTTCCTCTCATTGTATCTTGGGTTATTTGACTCTCAGGAACTTCTTACCTTTTTTAGGACAAATTAAAACCAACTCTTTTGTGTGCCTCATAAAGTGTGAATATTCTCAACAATTTCAAGCCTAACACATAATGAAAAGCCTAGTAAAATTATTGTTGAGGAAGAGATTATTAAATTTGATGCATGGGGTTTTTCTTGATGGGGCTTTTAAAATGATTCTTAGGCAAGTGGTATTGGGGGTTTTCTATTTTTAAGCGAGTCACATTCTCTTAGATTTAAAAGGTACAAATAAATAAAATATCAATAACACCTACTTGCAAATGCAAACTTATATGATATTATCAACATGACATTGCAACTCAACTAATAAGGTACAAGAAAAATGGTAGGTCACATATACTAGAAAACATTGTTAAGATAACTATTATAAATGGAGTTGTTCTTATTAATGCATTTCTTGTATTGGAATTTAAAATTGTCAGTTACCAATCCTATCCTCCTCATAGAAGCAAGCCTTTCCCCCATTGAGAGCACAAGTATGACCAAATACCTATTGTGTAAGAACAAGTTAAACAACATGGAAGACAAGAGGCTTCCTAAGATTGCTTTAAACTCTAGCTAAAACCACCTTTGGCTCAAGTGGGGATGGCATAAAGATGCCCAGTCTTGGCTAAACCATTGAGGAATAAAGGAAGCGATCATTTTGAAAAATAAGGAGAATATTAAAAATATTATTAAATCAAAATTTAGGGAGAAAATGTGGTGCGATAAAGAGTTTGAGGGAAAAATAAAATTAAGATATTATAAGGAGGTAATCAAACCTCATCTAGAAGATAAAAAATATCTCTCTGTTTTGACAAGTGTAAAGAGAAAATAGGAATTGCTAAAATAAGAGCAAATTCTCATGAGCTCCATAGTGAAATTGGGCATTGGTCATTTCCTAAAACTCCATGGGATGAAATTTTTTGTCATCTTTGTGACACTAAGAGGGTTGAAGATGAAAATCACGTTCTCTTAGATCGTCTAGCATATACCTAGATTAGATCCAAATTTCAAAATATTTGTCACACTACCAACCTTCCTAACCTTTTAACTCAACAAAACTATGGTGATCTTGGAATGATTCTCTTAATGTATTTCGAGCATAGAAATAAAATTCTAAAGAATTTCAAGCAATTCCTTACCTTCTTAAGGTCTGATAGACCAATTCAGTTTTAGTGGATGTTAATCATCATCACCATCAATATTGATTTAAGTCAAATACTTCTTGAGATTATCATAAATAAATTTTCACTTAAATAAGTATATTAGTGCTAGATGCATAGACACTTATGTGTATCGACATATCGTCTAACTTGAACAAAAAGTGTAGCTAATATTTTACCATAAATTTTTAGCTATCATACTTTTTTTTTCTAGAGAAAGAAAAACTTTATATTCACAACCAAAAGGAGAATATACATATTGTTGTCCTCAAGAGGATTGTCTTCTAGCTTTTCAGTTACATTCAATATCTATTGGCCTACCAACCACCTTTACAGATTCTATGCTTCCTTAAAATTTTAAATTACATAACAAATTCTGCATTTCTTTCAAAAAAATTATCAAAAAGACCACTAAGAGCTATAAACAAAAAATTATTTCTTCAAAAAAGTTGTTGTCAACAAACTCTTGCAATATGAAGGCCCCATATTCCAGGGATAGTGATTCTTTAGAAAGTTTATCATCTCATTTAATTCTCTTAGTATATGGTTGAAAGAGATCCATTCCGTCCTATCCATGAAAGAACGCATTTATCGCATACGAGGCTGCAAGTTGCCCACCTGTAGTTGATCCTTTCCTTTTTCCCATTATATCAATCTCGAGCATCTCCGAAGACATGTACCTTCCTTAGATTTTACATTTCCACATGAAATAACAGAGCCCATAAAGATGCTAGTTCAACTTTAGTATTTGAACCTTGCCTTGGAGTGTACTGGATGTAAAAATAATGGGAACTGGAGATATAAACGAAAACCCCAACACCACACCTGGACAAGCATGCTTGGATTTCCCCATCAAATAATCCCCATGGGACCCTTGCCACCATAGCAGGCATGAATGACACACATAATTTTTTGCTTTTTTTCTCTGACTTGAATTCCTTCATGAGCTTTCCTATTAATCATGTTGTTACTTCAAATGGGATCTAGATATCGTGTAACACCGATGAGATCCATGACCACCATAAGAAATAAATGTAAAAGAAAGGAAGAGAATAAAAACTTTGAATTATCATATTTTCTTGCCACGATTTGAGCCATTCCTCCAGGATCCCGCTTGGAACATGATTTTCAATTTTGAATTCCTTAGATATGTCTTGCTAGACCTGCTTCACAAAAGAACAAGACACAAAGAGGTACTGAAGTGATTCAGAATCATATTTACGCAAAGGGAACCTATTGGGACCATTCAATTCTCACTTTAGACCATTGTCCCATGTCAGGATTTTATTCTCCATAACCAACCATAAGTGGATTTTTGCTTTGAGGGGCACATTTGATTTCTAGGTGAAATTCCACCACCAGATTCTTTCGCTCATAAAAACTTCCTCTACTTGGATAAAATAATTCAATGTTGTTATATATTCCCAAACAAAAAAATGTGTCATCTTCATCCTCCCTCGAAGAGATGAAGTTAGACTTAAGCATCTTCATATATCCTTCCCATTCATTTTCCTTTTCCCCTCTGAGGTCCAAAAGATCGCCCGACTACAATAAAATTCTTCCTACTTGATCATAACCCCCAATTGTTGCATCCTTTAGGAAGCAGATGCCAAAATTGTGTAGATATCCCAATAGATCATATGAGAGTTTATATCCTTCCCCTGAATTGACCCAAGGGTCCTCACCAATCCTTGTTTTTTTATCTATTTCCAAGATTCCAGACCAGACAAGAGCCAATCAGAGGAAAATCCTCCATCATATTCTTCCATCTAATCAAGTTGTTACATGTTGGTTTTCCCTGCATTCTCATGCATTCTAAAAACTTCATCCCTGATATGTATTTTGTGTCCATGACCCTCCCCCAAAGAAGATTGTTGTGGATCAGTCTCCACGGGCTTTTAGCTGCCAAAGATCGATTGAACCAACATACATTTTTGATTCCCCATCCCCTAAATCCTTTGGCATTTCCTGCTTGGACCATTTCACTAGCGATATTCCTCCTTTTCCCTTGTTTTCCGCCCATAAAAAATGGAAACAAAATTTCTAAATCTTTGTTAAAATGCCTTTGGGAATTTTCGCAATTGTTGTCCAATACACATGAATACTATTGAGTATTGATTTCAATAGCGTATGTATTCCTCCTCTTGAAAGCCACCTATGCACAAAGAAATATATTCTTGATGGATTTTCCTAACCATCCATGCCCAGTCCTTGAAATGATAGTTGTTTGGATTTAAAATAAAGCCAAGGTACTTTAACCCCTCATAAAAGTATTTCCTGTCGAACGACAATATTCCAGTTAAATGCCCCGAGGTTTCCTCCCGAAGACCATGCGTAAGCATGATGGAATTTAACCTATTGATTTTCATTCCTGTAGCAATGCAAAAAATATCCAAAATACCTTTTATAGCCTTGAATTCCTTTAATTTTCCTATACCAAAAATAATATAATGATCAACGAAAAATAAACGAGAGAGTATTTTTGAGTTGGAAATTTTCAGTCCCTTCAGAAGGTCGTCTCTTCTAGCTTTCTTAATCAATAGACTAATCCATTTGGATATGATTAAGAAAATAAAGGGGGACAAAGGGCATCTTTGGCAAAGCCCTTTGGAATCCTATAAGAAACTTGAGGGAGACCTATTAATGGGGACAACAAAAAAGGAAGATTCAATGCACCCCATTTTCCAGTTTACCACCTTCAAATCCATCCTGGATTGAATTAGGGCTAACTTGAAATAGGTCCAATTGACCTTGTCTAAGGCTTTCGAGAGGTCACGTTTCAAGAAAAAAGAAGGATTTTTTTGAGCTTTGATAGACTGCAATGCTTCTTGGGTAAGAGAGACTGCATCATGTATTTGTGTTTCAAATAAAAATCCATACTGCTCCTCGAATATTATCTCTCTCATTAAAGATAGGTTTTAGATGATTAACAATGATTTTTCTTATCAACTTGTAGATCAAATTGCAACAAGCAATTGGACGATAATCTTCAAAAGATACATAATCCTACTTCTTAGGAATAAGAGTTAGGAAAGTAATATTTAGAGACCCCAAGACTCTTCTAGACCTTTGGGACTCATGAATTACCTTTAACATGTCAATATTGAGCAAATCATAAAAGTCGAGATAAAATTATACCATAAGGCCATCAGGGCCCGAACTTTTACATTTCTAAAAAGATGATAAGGTGGCAAAGATTTCCTTGTAAAATATCTCATCCAATAAGGAATCATTCATCTCAGCCGAGATGGAGCGAGGAAAAAGAGAAATGACATTTAAGATTTCTGATATGGGGCACCCCGCTAGTTGCTTCAATAAATTAAAAAATATTCTTTTACCTATCTCCGATATCTCTCCACTCAAGGACACATTTCTCCCATCCAAATCATTTATCTCCAAGATGGATTTTTTTATCATCCAATACCTTGCATAATTGTGGAAAAACTTTGTGTTGTTGTCCCCTTCTCTGATCGATATTTCCCTAATTTTTTGCCTCCATTTGGATTCTTCCACTGCCAACAACTCCTCTTTTTTCCTCATTAATGACTTGAGTTCAGATTCTTCTTCCTCATACAAAGACCCAACGTCCCTTTCAATGAGAAAAAATCCCAACTTTTCTTCCACTTCTCTAATAACAACTGCATTTTTTTGCTTATGAGCCTTGGCTGAAGAAGAGGTGACTTTTTTGATATTTTGAATATTTTTGGCGAATTGTTGCATAAACAAAAATCCTTCCTTTTCAAATAGGGGACACAATGTGTCCATTACCAATTTTTTGTAATCCTCCTCCTTTATCCAATCTTTGTTAAACTTTAGTGGAGAGGGCTTCCTATTTCCTGAATGGAAAACTTCTAAGACAATGGGCATATGATTAGATATCCCTCTGATTTCCACTTTGGATTGAAAACACCATTGTTTTTCGAGGATTAGTTCTTAGATCATAAAGTGATCAAGCCTTTTAGTGACCAAATCCCTTCCTTTTCTCCCATTGCTCCAAGTTTTTGATAATTTCTTTGGCTCTAAGTTAATTAGTTAGTATTTTTCCATCCCAAAATTGGCTTTGATTAGAGTAGGGACCATACACATTAAAAAATTTAAAAGAACTATTTAACTAGTTGTAAAAAACTTGAACCAAAATACACGAAGGAAGAGAAAGAGTGAAAGTCACTTTTAAATGAGGGCTCCAAGCTGTTAGAAGACCTCAAGAAAAACCCTCTGCATCAATAGAGAAAAAATTCTAACCTTTTAGCCACTGCTAAATACTTCCACTTATTTTGTACCACAACACATCATTTATTGAATGATAATGATATCTGGGTTGCACAATTGAACCAAACATTTGATGGATATCAATTTTGGAGCACCCCCCACTCCTCTAGAATTCAAATAAATCACTATCATTTGCAAGGGTTTTCATGGGATTTTCCCGTTCTAAGGGCCTGAACGATGGTTTGTTTTTTCCCACTCTTGATCTCCTTTACTACCTTATTTTGAGCCAATGAAATGTACAACTTCCACCCTACCTTCCCACTTGCTTATTTTCCCAAATCCAGTCCCCCTATAACCTCCTCTTCAAGACCCTTCCTAACTTTAGACCGAAGCAACTAGTCCAATTTTAGAGAGGACTTTGAGCTAGGCTCGGGAGAGGGAGACACTTACAAAGCGGTAGTATAATCCTCCCTTAGAGGTGTCAAAACTACCTCCTTGGGAAAGGAAGGATGAATTGGAATGAACTCCTTGGGGTCCCTTTGAGGAGAAAATCTTCCGAGGCAAGGATTAAGGGAATAAATTGGCGAGGACAACTTATAAGGGGGGACAAAAGGACATCGACTTTGAAATTCAGAGATATCCATCGAATCATCTAATATAAGCGACAAATATTTTTCATTGGAATGTGAGATCTTACTAGATATTCCTTCTGTATGCTCCTTTGATTTTTTCTCTCTTGGAGAGTCCACCCTAGCAATCTTGGAGACATTGTTTTCCTTTCTAGCTGCTTCCACTACCTTTTCCTAAAATGAATCGACAATTGCCTATTTTATTTTCCACACTTTGGAAAATGGAGGAAAATGAGAGGGAGGACATTTACACTAGGCTTGAAGGTGCCTAACTTCATGGCACCAGAAACAATGGAATGGGATGCGCCAATAGTCAATTTTTTGTCTGCATGAAAACCACCCCAAGCTAACTCTATTTCATCATGTAACCCTTTCCTTTGATCCAACTCAATTTGAATCCATACCCAACAACAATCATTCTTCGACTCCCAGTCTGGCTCTAAGCTAACAAAATTCTTGATTCTGTTACTAATTTCCTTCATAATGTCTTATTTCCAGAAAACAATGGGTAGTATATTGGGAAAAATTTCCCATACCTTTGAGGGAGACTGAATATCTCTCATCTGGTTGAAGGAGATTGACCATTCCTTTAATACCAAACCCAACATCCCCCATCCCCATGTCTTTTTGAATACCGCCATTAGATCCTTATGATTTTTAAAGATGAAATAGAATCATCCTTGCATGAGTGTGTAGTAGATTGGATAGTTACCCAACAAACTCCGCCAATTTTCCTCCAACCAAGATTTCAATGCCGTTGGGATGAAAAAATTGCCACATAAGCGGCCCATCATTGTCCTCCCCTCTAGATTTGGAACATCTCCCATCCCTACATCGTATCCAACCACCGTACTTCACTTTTCCTTTTGAACTCTCCATCACCTTCCCCATTTTGCATGCAAGCAACTGTGATTTTTCGATCCTGGAGGTAGCGGAGCCTTTGCACCATCACTTGTTCCCTTCGATGAAAAAAGGGATGCAGATGGGAATTCTTTGGGAATCATTTTCTCCCTATCCCCCTTGCTTTCATGTGGACATGAGATTGAGGCTAGCCTCAAGTCCTTCCCATCTACCAAACTAGAGGCCAGAACTAGCCTAGGCTTCATATCCATTGGATCATAGATGGGAGGGTGATCCAACGCCTATAAGCATGTCATATCGACAACACGTTTTAATCTTTGGTGCATGATGAAATCATGATTGGATGAAAAAACGTCAGCGCTGCCTAGAAATTCTGCCCAGAAATCCAACTTATCACCTTCCATAAAGACTATGACCTCCGAAGTTATTGAACACATGTACGAACTTGCGATCCTTACCACTTGGCTTCCACTGATATTGAGTTCCTCTACTCCGTGAACCTAGTTGCATCTAATCCCCCCTTCACCTTGGCTGCATGCACATAAGAGGCCCTCCATATGACTTGATCAACACTGATTGCACCTAAGGTACCTAAGATCAGAGCATTTGATGCCTAGAACCGTAAAAATGAACTCCTAGTTCTAACACCTCCATGGCCTAGTTCAAAACCCTAGGTTGCTCCATTTTAATTATCATACTTATTAGTCCCTGCCCTTAGGTTGCAGGGACTATAGAAATCACCTTGTTGAAATTTTTATCTTTTTACAAAAGAAGGATTTACTTTGATTTTTTCAAATGTACCAAAGCCTTTTTCTAACAATAAGCAAATTATTTCTCTTATTTGGCCTCATATCAAGGCAAAATTAAGATAAATTTCAAACAATTGTGAATTATCTATGTTAAATGAACTAATGTTATCTCTTGACTTAACATTAGTTCTTAAACATTTTATGTTAGGAAGAATTTTTGTTTAGACATTGTTGTAATGTATAAACACTTGCACTTGTCTATGATGATGTTTTATCCTTTGCATGCAATGTCTCGGTGTCACTTCATCACTATAACAATTGCGAAAATTGAACACACATACCTTATCTTCCCTTTGTAGCCTTTGAAAAGCAAGGAGTACACATCAATATACCTGCAATGTTGATACCTACTCTATTGAAAGGCGATCCTTGTACTATGGTCAATGTATTGTGTGATACTTGAATCCACTCACTCAAGAACTTGTGTCATTTGGTGACTGAGTATCATGGTTGAACTCTGAGCTCTATGTAAACTGAAGCAAATAACTAGTAAATATAACAACTTTCAAAAGCATGTCAGGTATGAGGTAAAACAACTAAAGGGAATTTTTGAAGGCCAGGTATATTATACTATTTTTGAACCTAATTTGAATTAAGATAATCAAGCCATGAATCACAAAATTCTTAATATTGTTTTCCTTTTGTTTTAGTAGAGGTGATGGCATTTACCTATTGCAATTGTTGTCTTCCTTTTTTGCCTTCCTTTCTTTACCTGTAATGTGGGAATAACAACTGTTATTAGCAAGGTTCATATTTTTCTCAAAGGATGCATTGCATAGACAATTGGAAACAAATATATTCCCTAATGGGTTGGGGAGAACCTAAATGGAAGAGAGTCTTTTCCAATGCCTGGAAAGAGTCGTTAGTTAACTCAAAGAAGTAATGCCATGATTGGCTTTTAATAATTTTCGCTTTGGTTTTTCCATAGAATATGGGTGGCTTGTTGAATTCCCTCCCCTCAAAACAAAATTGAACTATATTTCTATCTTTCTTCTCAATTTCATCCTACATGAACTAAATATTTTCATAATCTCCTATCCTTCCTACCATTTAATATATTTTTGTTGGAAACTCCTACTACCTAACTTTGTCTTCCATGTTCCATGCCAAGATTCAACAGTGGGTCTCTGACCATGTTAAATCCAACTTACTGTCAATATTAGTCTCTGACCAAGAAGTAGATGTGGGCATGCCTAAAAGAATCACATATGTGTGGACAAGATTTGTTTTATATATATAGAAACCACTTCTCCTGCCAAGCTCAATAAAAAAATCCTATCCAAGTCTCCAAGTCGTATATCCCATCCCATTTAAATGGGTGGGTATAGGTGGATATGAAGGAGCTTGGTGGTTTCTCAACGTCCCTTTCTATTAGAAAAATTATTGGGTGGTAATCAGATTCAATGCTCTCCAACTAGTCGACATACTTCTCACTTTTGGTTAAAAGGGCCTATGTATCCTTGTGGAGCGCTATCAATGGCATTGCACATCTACATGAGTTAATTACAATGTTAAAATTCAATACCTTTGTCAAGCGGCCAAGCTTAACTTATTTTGTTACATTTGGGTGTATCATTGATATAGAAGCCATTGCTTCTAGTACCCATAATCTCCACCTCTCTGTGGTGTTGAAGTTTGCATAGTATTATAAACAATTAACCTTGTTATTTGATTTGACCTACAATAAACTACCAATGTTTATTTGAAGTGCATATCACCCACAACCTTAAAGTTGCATAATAGAGGTTGAGTTAGTGACATGATTCATTAATACATATATGGTGCAAGCATGTCTTGCATAGCCTCTTCTACTTCAAAACCACCATCTTGCACAAACAATGGTTAAGATGCTAGTGGAAAAAGAGAGTGATAGAATGATAGTCAATAAATGCATGCTACCTACCTAGAACACCGACATCAGTAGATCAAGCAAGTTGTCTGCTCTATTGATTAGTGGACTTAACATTTCTTGCAATTGTCCTCTCCTTTGCCAAGTGCAATTTCATTCATTTCTTCAAGCAACATTGTTTACAACTTTCACTTTAAACAATAGCCTTCCATTCTAGGAATTGATCTCGGCCAGATGGATATTAATTTAAATTGGTATGTTGTGTAAAGATGGAAATGTTGTAAAAAAAATGCTATATAAACATCAACAGATCGTGTGATGCAATAAATTTTCAATCTCAACCATTGTATATTAATATTAATGGAATTCAAATGAATTTCCATGAGAACAATCCATTTGTACCTATGCAATTATGACACCATTGCAGATTTTCGGCTTGTAGAACCATTCTGTTTGACCTTTCATATCAATAAGATTTTGTCCATGTCACATCCCCAAGCTAAGGGTAACTAAGGAGATCATGTCTCGAGGCCCACATGTAGCAAACTTGGAGTGTCGAGATCCAGACTAACCAACAGAGCCCAGAGGGCCCCTCCTTTCATGAGTGCCTCACTGTTCATCACCAACAATAGAGAAACATCTACCACATCAGCTTGGTCCAAGAAGACAACATGTCTTACTCCATGAGGTAACAAGTTTGGTATCATGGTAAGTGTCGTTTTAATATTTGAAGCATTTGAGCTTGTTGCAAAGAATCCTTTCTTGATTAGAAAATGTTTGCTTGGAATTTATACATTTTTCATAATTTAACCTTGGTGAGTGACATGGTATCCTATTAAGTAGGTCACCCTCAGGAAAAGGGTTGCTATTGAGAGGTTCTTTGAAGGGTCATCATATCTTTCCCATCCATCCTTACCACCTTCCATCATTCTACCCTTCCATTTCCTTATCTTTTGGGTCTTTGGGTTAATTGACCCAATAAGGGATTGTACCTCATTTCATGGGAAGAAGGGGTTGAAGGCCCATAGGTATTGTATATAGCAAAAGATAAAATCCAATCATTATCTTTCTAGATGCTCGCCCTTAGGTCCCAGGAACAATGAAATGCTTCTCCAAAAAAATGAAGGGCCTACAAAATAAATTACATAATCAATGTTCCTCTTGTTGAGGGGATGCATTGTGGTGTCTTTTACTTTCCATTTCACTTGACACTCAATGTATCCTAGATTCAAGTGGAATTGTGGTACTCTTTAATTTCCCTTGCATATAATACTCAATGTTCAGACTCTAATAAATTAAATGACAAGGGGTTTGGAAAAAGGTTTCATTGAAGACGAATGATGCAACACACCCTCTACAAAGGCACCCATAAACGAGACAATACAAACCCTTGTATATTAAGAACCCCATACCTGGAAGTCTTGCCCAAATCCACCTAACACTCACTACATGACTTAGATAGGTTCTTCTTGGGAAACATCCCTTGACTTGGGGATGGGCACCATGACACCTCTCCCATACCTAAATTAGGAAAAATTTTCAAGTCTTTGAGCATTTGTTTAATTTGAAAATGGGGGTTTAATGCACATGTTTGGGTGGTTCTTGTATTAGATATGGATTACTTGGCATGGTTCTTGTGACTCGAGGACCATTGGAGGGAGCATGAGTTTGTTTTTGCAACACCTTTCTTGGTGAACATGTATTCATGGGGAGACAACTTCGTTTGGACCTCCATGAGGGCTTGGGATCCCAAGGATTGATGCTAAACCCCACGTTTGGGGCACCACTTGATGATGGAATTTACACCTTGATGATTGAGAGCATTGCCTTTGGAATCACTTTGGCATGACCAAATGATGAACCCGTACCATCTCTTGCTTGGACGTTGGCCTTTGTAGGCCTAGGTGTCACCTTTCTATCCCATGACGTCATATAACGACTAGGGTTTGATGGAGGAGGCATTAGACATGGAATTCGACATGTGGCCTTTGGGGGGAAAACATTCCACCTACCAACCTCAATGCCACCTTATTGGAGATCAATGTCACCCTTTTAGGGTTTACTTTTGTAAAAGTTGATTTTTTGTAATTTGAAAAGGAAAATTAAGAAGTAGGCACTTTTATAAAGAGACATGAATTTTCAATGAAGACTTTTGGCGACTAGGATTTCCCATATAAATGTGGCTAGCCACCACTTCATTTAAGCATAACACATTCCTCTCACACATGAGAGATTTGGATTGAAATTTTCACTATCTTGGGGCAACATTGGATCTTTTACTAGTGCACTATCTCTTGCAGGGCCAATTTTGGATGTTTCTTGGCTCATTCTTGGTGGAATTTTCTACAAATTAGGGTTTGTGCTTGGTTAATCTTGGTGAAGTAAGTAAAATATGTAATTTCATTTCATGTATTGAATGCTTATGATGATTTTTTCTTATTCATATTGAAGGTATATTGCTTGTGTAAACCCTAAGAGAGGAGCATAAGTGATTCCTCCTCTCAAAAGGCTATTCCATCCATTAATTTGTTAAGGAAATCTCATCTAGAGTAAACTCCTAAATCCCTAAAGTGATATCAATTTAGGATTTTGGCTCTAGAAGCTTGTTGCTATTAATTTAAAGAATCTAAGGAAGGAAAATAATTTGCTAGAGCCCAAAGGTGCATGCACTCTGGAAAATTCCTCTCTTAAGGATAGAAGTTTAAGGCCCTAAGGTGCTAGCAGCTTAAAATTCATCACATTTCCTTAGACATTGCTATAATTATACTCCAATTTAAATTTATAGTGTCGTTGTAAATGACTTCATCACCCAAAAGGAACTGGTATCATTGCTCTTGTGGAGGAATATGATCAAACAAAATCTCAAACGTGATTCTCTAAGACTTTCACTAACTTATTCTAACAATAGCTTATCTTAATCTACTAACTTTATTTTTTTCATTGCAAAAACTACTACAACCATCTAATTTACTTAATTTTACTACATACACTAGTCTAACATTAGCTTAACTCACTAAGAAATTGCTTGGAATAGTTGGAAATTGTTCCATTGGACATATACTAAATTTACATTGTAGTTTCATGCAATTCTGATCTATTTTTTTGTTTTGTTTGTTACAAAGTTGTAATTGTTGTTGTAAACCATTATCTTGCTACAATTTTGTATCAACATTGAATAATTTTCATTTGTCTATTGTCTCTTGAGGTCTATATCACATACTCGTACTTAGAAATCACTATATATATGTTGCAATTGTTCTTGTTCCAGGAAGGTACCCGAAACATCCTTTCTTCCTCAATTTCACAGACATAGACATCTAACCTAGGTAACCAAGAGAGGGGGCTATAGGCTTGGATACATCACTTGCCATTTGATCCCTTATGGTTGCCGAGGATGCCTCCTCTATGGTGGAACTCATCCATCACTAAAACGTGGGGATTCCCTACTAAGGTGACAATGGTGGGATATCTTGTAGTTACACAAGGTTTTAGTGACTTGTCTTGGGATTTGAACAAATAAAAATACTGCGATAACATTTTAGTGTTGTTTCCAGGGAGAATTGAGTTAGTTTTCCTGAACGACACATCTTGGGTAAACTTTTCCTGAAGCCCTTATCTTACAAGCTTACCTGATGACTCGAATGAGGGTGATTCCCTCATTTCCTTTGATAACCCTAGAAGGGTTATTTGGTGTCTCCATTGATGACGACTCATACCGGGCGTGAATACATGCCCTTTTGCACTATGCCCCCCCCAAAATGGGTGAAAAACGAAGTATTATGACCTTTGAATATGACTAAAATCTGTGGTGGTCCCCACAAGTTACCTGAATCCTGGCTACCTAAATTATCCAGTAATGATGATATTACTTGTAATCATTTGACAAGGTTTTACAAAAGTTTTGAATTACACGAAGTGATAAATAGGAATTCAGATGTGATTATGAAACTCTTCTCAACCTCATTGATAGGAGACGTTAGGATGTGGTATAACAACCTCCCAAGTAAGAGTATCAGAATTTGGGAAGACCTCGAGAACACTTTTATAAAAAGGTGGGGCAATGAAAGGGATCCAATTTTCCTTTTTTCCCAATACAATGAAATACACAAGTACAAAGAAGAATCTATAAGGGAGTTCAATGACAGATTTAACACATTGCTCAATCAAATCCCTTCCAACTTATTTCCAAAGATTGTAGCCTTGAATTGATATATATGCTCTTTTGAGGGACATTTCCAATTATTGCTAAAGGACAAGTCCCATCATAATCTTTGGGAGGCACAAGATCTCGCTTGTCAACTAGAAAACAATCTGAAGTTGTGTGAGTTGAATGACCTTTCTGTGGTAGATTCTCTTCAAGATGAAGTCATAAATCTATCCTGAACCCATGACATCTTCATCAATGAGATCAATACCACAGAGAAAGAAGAGTCTCCCACTATACATATAGATGATATTGATGAGTGGGACTTGCCCAGTAAGAATCCCATCATAAAAAAATGGTACATTGGGTTCTCAGATATGAGAGATGTCGAGATACACTCCCAGGATTTCCTGAGTGAATATTTTTGGGATCAACATTTTGAGGAATAAGTTGACGTGCCAACTCCTCAACAAAATGATTAAAACTTGGTAGTTTCTCAATCTAATGAATTTCCTCCATCATTTGACCCTAACAAGGAAGAGAGACACGACAACCTTTTGATCCCACATGACCCCGATGTGGAAGAATCTCAAGAAGAGAGAGATCCCCCCAAAATCCTTCATGTTGTGAATTTTAGTAGAAAATATGGGGAACTTGCACATTTTTTCATTACTGTTTAGGTGAATGGATTCACTCTTCATAATTGTGTGTTTGATTCAGGTGCCTCCACCAACATTATTCCTTGGGAGATGATGCGAAAAATTGACCTTGAAATCTCATGACCATACCAAAATATGTGTGAATCAGAGTCCAAACATATCATAGTATGCGATCTTATAAAGGACCTTAGGGTTAGCCTTGATGCTTTCCCTGACATATCTTTCCTAATCAATGTAGTCATGATTGATGTACCCAACACTTGGGGAATGTTGTTGTCCATAGAATTGGTGGTTGCCTTGGGGAGAAGTTACCAAATGGATGGGTCAAATGCCACCATCCCTCACCCTGAAGGTATATTTGATACCCTCTACAAGGAGCCTATCACCAGATGTCAATTTGAACCCCCCAAGGGTCCCATGGATCATATATTTTTCCTAGATGATAGAATGGGACAAATATTCGCAGTTAACCCAAATTTCAAAAGAGATCCATGCCAAAACCCCAATGGGATTTGGAACTTAGAGTTCAATGGCACTCATTCTAGTTTCGATTAAGAAGCGGGTATTTTCCTTACGACCCCCTCCAAAGAGACCTTTTATTTCTCATATAGACTTGAGTATGACTGTATTAATAATGTCGTCGAGTACAAAGACTTGCTTATAGGTACCAACCTAGCCATTGATAAAAATATAAGGAACATAAGGGTCATAGAAGATTATGATCTAGTAGTCTCCCAGATAAATTTGAAATTTTCCACGAAGAATGAAAGGATAAAGAAGTATAGGGATTTGGTAAAGGACACCATGAAATATTTTGAATAAATCTCAATTGAAGCAATCCCCAGAGAGGAAAATCATTTGGTTGACACTTTAGCAATCTCAAGATATACCTTACAACCTTGTGAAGGTCCCCTTCATAACCTGTGCAAGATTGAAGTTGTCTTTAGGCCATCAGTCCCTGACAACATAGAACACTGACAAGTCTTTGATGACGATGCTCAAATCCTCAGATTCCTAGAAAATAGAAAGGAGTTTTCAAACTCTCAAGTTGATTTCTTAGCCAAATCCATGGGTCTTGAGGTCATAGATTTTCCTAACAACACCCTCACAAAGGGATGTATCCCCTTAGAGCAAATTTTTGATAGACATGACATTTATAGAGGAAAACCCATCGAAGATCAGTTTGATAAAGTATTGGAATTCAATACACGAACAAAGGTTGAACCAAGAATGGTAAAAATAGGAAGAGGGACCACCAAGGTTGAGAGAAGTGAAATACTTGACCTCATTCGACAATTTAAGGATGTTTTCACTTGGACTTATGATGAATTGAAAGCATATAGAAGTGATGTCATTCAACACGCCATTCCTATGGTAGAAGGAGCTAAACGATTCAGACAAAAGTTGAGGCATATTAACCTGAAGTTGGCACCCCATATCTAGAAGGAAATTCATAAAATGATGGATGTTGGTATCATATTCCCTATGAGATACTCTTTGTGGATGTCAAACCTTGTAGTAGTGCGAAAAAAGAATGGGGACTTCAGATTGTGTGTTGATTTTCAGAACCTTAATCAACTATCATTGAAAGACAATTACCCTCTCCTAAACATGAACATTTGTTGCAAAGGGTCACTGGTGCCGGGATGATGTCCATGTTAGATGGGTTCTTTGGTTACATTCAAGTCTTGTTCAAAAGGGAAGATAAAATTAAGACAACCTTCACCACTCCATGGGGAACGCTCATGCACCTAAGAATGCCTTTTGACCTCATGAAGGCAGGTTCAACTTTCCAAAGGGAAATGTAATTTTCCTTTAGAGACCCGATCCAAAAGATCATAGAGATATACTAGGATGTTTTGACAGTTGTACCAAAAGAAAGAGACGCTCACGTTTCAAACCCAAGAACAATGTTTGAGTGATGCAATAAATATAATATATCCCTTAACCCCAAAAATTTCTTTTTTGGTATAGACAAAGGAAAATTGTTAGGACACATAGTCTTGGAGAAAGGTATTTCCATCGATCCTGAAAGAGTTCATTCTATCAAGAATGTACGACCTCCCACTAACAAGAAGTCTTTGCAATATGTCTTTGGCAAGATCAATTTTATTAGACAATTTATCCCAAACTTTGACGAGAGGTTCAGACCCATGAATGATTTACTTAAGAAAGATGTTGCCTTTAGATGGGATAATAATAGCTTAAGATCTTTCAAAGATATTAAAGACACAATTACCAAGGCACCGATCTTGGTCAACCTTGACTACTCTCGTTACTTCATAATCTTCTCATTTGCCTCTTAAGACACCATAGCTAGAGAGTTGTTATAGAAGAATGTGAATGATCATCATCAACTCATCGCTTTCATGAGCAAATCCTTTAGAGACTTAGAGTTGAATTACTCAATTACCGAGAAGCAAGACCATTCCCTAGTTAAATCCATTAAACATTTTAGAAGTTATGTTGGGTACAATAAGATAAAGGCTTATGTTCCTTACCCAACAATAAAGGATTTTCTATCCGAACAAGATTGCCTGGGAACTAGAGGAAAGTGGGTGTCCAAAATCCAAGAATATGACTTAGAGATAAAACCCACCAAGATTATCAAAGGACAAGGCCTAACTCAGATGTTGACAAAAGGTATTGAAGAAGGTATACATTTGGGAGAGAGCAAACATATAAACATAATAGTGAGTAAATTGGAGCATCATGAATGGTATGCAGACATTATCTATTACCTCAAGAACCTTTCATGCCCTGATCACCTGGTTGAACATAAGAAGAGGGCATTGAAGTTAAAGGCCATGAAGTATTGTCTAACCCAATATGGTATGGAGTGGAGGAACCATGATGGAATCATCCTTAGATGCGTAAATAACGAGGAATCTGGTCAATTAATTAAGGAGCTCCATTCATGCTACTACTGTGGTCACTTTGCTTCCCATACCACTGCCCAAAAGATCCCGAGGGTAGGATATTACTTTCCCACCTTATTCACAGATACCCATCGCTATGTCATATCTTGTGAGCCTTGTGAGTATTTTATAGGGAGGCAATGACTCCATGTGTTACCTTTGAATCCCATCGTTGTTGAAGCTCCTTTCCAATAATGGGGGTTATATTTCATCAGTGAATTCAAGGATAACTCTAGCAATGGGAACCATTGGGTTTTGACCGCTACAGAATATTTCACTAGATGGGTGGAGGCCATCCTGACTAAGAAGGAAATCAAAGAAGTCGTTATGAATTTCCTCGAAGATAGGATCATAACAAGATTTGGTGCCCCTGCCAAGATTAATACTAACAATTTTAGCTCCCTCTCATTGGCAGAGTTTTGTTTTAAGTATGGGATAATTCTATTTCACTTGTCCAACTACTATCCCCAAGGAAATGGATTGGAAGAATCAAGTAATAAGAATCTTATGAATATCATCAAGACGATCATGGGGGAAAACAATAAATCTTGGGATAGCAAGATCAAGTATGCCCTATGGGAAGATCACATTACGACAAAAACTTCCAAAGGAAATACCTCGTTTGAGCTAGTATATGGTTTGGAAGCGAATTTGCCTATTAATCTCCAGATTCCCACCCTTCGTTTTGCACAACAATATATGATAGATAAAGAGTATTTTCAAGGAATAATTGACCAATTGATAGAACTTGATGAATCCAGGAGGATTTCTTTGGATCAAATGATGCGTAACCAAGATAAAGTTAAAGGAACATTTGATCACAAATCAAGGGACATGGTTTTCAAGGAGGGAGACGAGGAGTTACTATGGAATAAAGGAAGGAAAAACTAGGAATACATAAGAAATTTGATAGCCCGTGGATTGGACCCTACAAGATTGTAAGTGAAGCAAGTTACAACTCATTTAACTTAGCCACGCTTGGGGGAGAAAAGATAAAATTACCTGTGAATGCTATCCATCTCAAGATTTATTTTATCGATAGAACATGACCTTATGATTAGGGTAGGTAGGTTAGGGTAGGCATTGGCATCTTGCGTTGCGTTGTATATATGTTGCATCCTGCATGTCATGGTAGTATAATTTGCATTTAGCTTACCTTGATTTGCATACATGCTTATGATTTACATGTCCTCTTCATGCATCTTGCATCATTGCTATGTCATATTTGTATGTTTTTCATCATCATATTGATATGTTAGAACAAAAATATTGAAAATTTTCTTTTCAACATTTGCTTTGGATTTTTGTTAGTTAGGAAATTTTCATAAAAATAACAGGTGATATCGCCACCCTCGATGCTCTGATGATTTTGCTTGAGTGTGTAGGAACATATTATACTAGATATGTTGAGGTTCTCATGTGCTCTACGATAAGCATTTTTCCCCAATTAGGAGCTTGATGTTACCCCCCTAGGCTAGGGGTAATTAAGGAGATCATGTCTCAAGCCCCACGGGTAGTAGACATGGAGTGCCGAGAGTCAAATTGACCAACAGAGCCTGGAGGTCCCCTCCTTTCATGAGTGCCTCATTTTTCATCACCAGTAGCAGAGTAGCATCTACAACATCGACTTGGTCCAAGAAGACAATAGGTCTTGCTCCATGAGGTAACAAGTCTGATATCATGGTGAGTGTCATTTTATATTTGAAGCTTTTGAGAATGTTGCAAAGAATCCTTTCTTGAGTATATAACATTTGCTTGGAATTTATACCTTTTGCCTAGTTTCACCTTGGTGAGTGACATGGTCTCCTAGTAAGTAGGTCACCCTCAGGAAAAGGGTTGATACTAGGTGGTTCTTTGAAGGTTCATCGTATCATTCCCATCCATACTTACCACCTTACATCATTATACCCTTCAATTTCCTTATCTTTTGGGTATTTAGGTTCATTGACCCAAGAAGGGTTTGTACCTCATTTCATGGGAAGAAGGGGTTGAAGGACTAGAGGTATTGTAGCTAGGAAAATATAAAAACCAATCATTATCCTTCTAGATGCTCCCCCTAGGGTCTTGGGAACAATGAAATGATTCTAAAAAAAAATGAAGGACCTGCAAAATAAATCACATAATTAATGTCCCTCTTGTCGAGGGGGTGCATTGCGGTGTCTTTTACTTTCCATTGCACATGGCACTCAATGTATCCTAGCTTGAAGTGGAATTGCGGTCTTTTGCTTTCCTGTGCATATAGTACTCAATGTTCAGACTCTAATAATTAAATGGAAAAGGTTTTGGAAAAATGTAGCATTGAAAATGAAGGATGCTACACACCCTCTACAAAGGAACCCATAAATAAGACAATACAAACCCTTGTATGTCAAGGACCCCATACTTGAAAGTCTGTAACGATCCCAAGCCAATTTTTTTCTTGGAATCACTAACTACTACTGATCTATTGATGTGCAGGTATTTATTGAGTTATTAAGTGCATACAAGATTCATCAACACATGAAGATCACAATATATTCAAGATGTAGAAGCACAAGCAAG
>ML800149.1:92862-116957 GCA_009831015.1 Picea engelmannii
GAAATTACCTTTAACAATTGGATAATGTTCTATTGGTTGTATGCTTAATTTTCATGGACAATTGTGGTACTTGTGAGCACTAATTATTGCTACTGTTACAAATTACTTATTGTTGTTATAAAACTGGTTTACTGCTGCAATTTGCAACTGCCATAAAAATCTAACTTGTCTAGTGTCTAAAATAAGTCTTTATTGCATACTTTAGCATGGAAATTGTTATATATATGCTGCAAAGTGTTCTTGTTTTAGGCAGGTACCAAATCATCTTCAAAACCTATTTCTTTCCTTGACCTAGACAAACCATTCGGTGATCAAGATAGGGGGTGGTAGGCTTGGCTACTAAACTTTTTATTTGATCCCTTGAGGTCACTAGGGAAGACTCCCTTGTGGTGGACCTCTTCCATCACCAAAATGAGGGAAGTCTCTACTTAGGTGAGAATGGTAGATTCTTCCATAGTTACGCAAGATTTGGGGATCTTGTGGTGGGCTTTGCACAAGTACAAATCTTGCAATAACATGATACTCAAAATTTATAATAAAGGGCATCAGAAATAAATCTTAACATGGCCATTGCAATCTTGTTAGATAAATCCAGAGAGTATCAAAGAAAGAATAGCGATTCAAGGAGGTGGAGTACTATCACGTACTAAGGACCATGAACTGCAATTCAGACACTCTGACCAAGGAAGCTTGTGGCCTAGATCAAGGCATTTTAAAGGAAAATCAAAATTTTAAATCCACTTATCTTCCTTAAGCTTAATGATTAAGCTATTATTTTTTTTGGGGGGACTCCCCATACCACTAATCACATTTACAAGAATCTTCAAGAACCACAACAAACAAAAATTTCAATTGTACATGGAATCACTTTGCATAACATCCGACTTATATAATCCATCGCATCCCTCCAACTCATTGCTTGGTAGAGGCATGCACATACTTATTATCCATCCATTTGTCTAATTATTAATGCAAATGGGATATATCTACCTTGTTTGCATAACTTAGCTTCCATGCATCCCAGGGAACACTACACCAACTTCAGTGATCATGATGTCTGTATGCAGGTCCACTTGGGTGGTCATTGGGTTCCCGTGTGTTAGCGTCTGTGGGAATTAGAAATGTGTTTTCGGCTTCTCTGGGACCAAAAATCCCACTATGGTTTGGGTTTCTTCTATGGTATTTCCTTTGGTACAATCCTTGTTTCCTTTGGTCTAATTTCAAGGTGGTTTTGGGATTCCTACGAGAAATTCATGGCAATTTTGCCTCTAGCAAGGTGATAATTGCAATGTGGCGTGATGATAAACAATATTGGCCCTACAATGTTTGTGAATCACATGAGGTAAAGAGGAAATTCAGAGTGCAATACTAAGTTATTATGGTCTCCAAACATGCCATTATTCATTTGGAAGCAAGGAGCCAAGAGCATGAGGAAAGACGAGATAGGGAAATTGCGGTAATTATGGAAGGAATTAACAACCAAGACAAAGTGATCTAGTAACTCAAATAGGAAAACCAACTTCTCAAGTAGACTGTAGCAACATTGATGGATTTTCACAACATGACTCAAAATCAAGCAATCAAAATAGTGGGGTCAACTGCAACATATGATGGATTCAGTGGGGTCAAGAAATATGTTAGGATATACACTTGTAAGTGTTTTAGAAAAAAGCACAAAATTAGCTACTATTTTTTTTTGAAAGAGAGATTAAAATTTTGTGTCAGAATAGTTTTCTTCAACAATTTTTTGAATCATCTATGTACTGTTTTTCTATTAAACTTGACATCAACATTTTATTAATATAAAAATCAACCATTTCCAATAAAAAATTTAACATAAAATATGTAATAAATATCAAAATAATTAACAATTTTAATGATCATAAATTTTTTTATTATAACATTTTGAAAAAAATTGTGATAAATAATGATAATTTTTTTTTCAAATACTTTTCTATGTCAATTTTTTTCAAAACTTTTGAAAAAAATGTAATAATGAGGACATTGGTCTCACCTTTCTCAAATAAGTTAATACAGTTAAATTATAATCAACATATTTTCTTTGCTCTTCCACAAAGTAGATGTCTCAAAATCAAAACTTAAAAATTATAAAATTTTAATCCATCTAATATCGAAAACAACATTGTGAATACGATGATATTGTATTTGGTTGACAATTCTCCCATAAAAACAACAAAAGTAAAAATAATTACTCACAAACACCACAACTATAACATAATATTTTTCTTTACTAAAAACTATTACAAATTATTCATGATAGTAATAGAGATATGCCCCCTCTATTCAGACAAGGATTTTCCAACCTAAGGTGGTGGTATTTGATATTAGGACAAGTTATTAGAGATTAGGACAAGTTATTAGGGGATGCGGATAATTTTAAAACTCAAGTAAGATAGATAGAGAATTTTGAAATTGACAAATCAAAGGTTAGGGTTTTTTAGATGGAGCAAGAAAAAGGGTTTTAGATTTTGTAGTGATAAAGAATTATGTTTATTTTTTAATATTTTAAAATTAGGACAAGTTATTAGGGGAGTCAATTTCAAAGGTTTGGTTTTTTTTAGATGGGGCAAGAAAAATGGTCTTAGATTTTGTAGTGATAAAGAATTATGTTCATTTTCTAATATTTTAAAATTAGGACAAGTTATTAGGGGATGTGGATAACTTTAAAACTCAAGTAAGATAGATAGGGAATCTTGAAATTGACAAATCAAAGATTTGGGGTTTTTTTTGATGGGCCAAGAAAAGGGATCTTAGATATTGTAGTGATAAAGAATTATGCTCATTTTCTAATATTTTAATATTAGTTTTATGGTTGGAAGAGGAAATGAACCAAACAATTTTGTAGAATTATCGTCTTTATTATTGCTTCACTATGCAATTGAAAAAAATGTCTCAAATTTGTAGGTATTTTGAGATTCTTTACTTGTTATAAATTGGATGAATGACATGAATAGAATAAAACAAATGAACTTGACTCCCATTCATGATAAAATCAAAATCATAGAAGCACACCTTGAGTAAGTATCATTCCATCATGTATATAGAGTTAAACCTGCAAGCATATTTATTATCGAAAGAGGTCCTTGATATGGATGAGGGTACTTTAGTGGAAGTGGAAAAAATGAATGAAGAGATGTAACTAGCAGTTTTAAATCCATTACATGTTTGGCATGCTTAGATGGAGGTTTTAGTTAAAAAGGGTTCCTGGTCATTTTCTCTGGATTCCTAGTCTTTATTGGTTTTCTTTAGAGATTTTTATGCTCTTTGTGAATTAGATTTTATTGATTTTCTTTTATATAATAGTTTGAATGTTGATCATAAACAAGTTGTGACTTGTTAATAATGAATTGAAACCTTGAGGCTATGGATGTTGAACATTTTGTATAATGGGAGTCGTATACCCACAAGATATAGATCCATTTGGGGAGTTGCCCTTTAGGAGTTGTTTTCATATGATCTTACAAAAGCTTCTAGATATGCTTTGTGCATGCTATTAACACTCACTTAATGCCTTGAAATAGAAAACTATGATTTTTCTTGGAAAAAGAGAGATACATTCCTTTTATCCATACCAGAGTAATGTTCATCACTACTGTAGATTATGAGATGACATCATCAACTTCTAAAATCACATAAAATAAAAATTCCTTGAAACTATGATACAATTTAAACTACCCTTTTACTCCCTATACCATGTATTGCAAAATAAACTACAAATACCACACTCTTAACATTGAAATTGAATTTGACATTCTACTCAAAAAAATAATTCCTTGATAACCATAGCCATTTTCTTTTCACTAATACATTCATTTCATAACCATATGCTAAAATACCTTATTTACTTGGATTTCTGGTCCATCTTGGATTTCTGGTCCTTCTTGACCTTAGCTAGCAGTTTGGTAATGGTTTCCAGACTGCCGAGGTGACTCAATATTTCGTTCAACAGTTTCTTGTGTTCCTTGTTGTCCTCCAGTCTGGCATCTTCCATTTCCGAGCTCACTTTTCCGATCATCATATTTGTTAGCCACGACATCTCCACCGTTTTGTGGTAGAGGGTTTCCCTGGGCTGCGTGGCGCCCGGGTCAGTTACCCAGTCTACTTCATGAGTCAGAGCATCCCATGCTTTGCCCTTGCGTTTTTCTTTGATTTCCTTTTCCCACTAGGTAATGGTCAATTTTCCTTTTGGTGCAACCAGATTATGAAAGGTGCCCTCCGCGTCTTTTGCCGCCTGCTCCATCCTTGAGACCCGCCGAGGACTATTCATAGTTTCCTTCCCCAAGGGGTTTCTTTTGCTGTGCGTTCGCTTCATTCGCACCATCTCGTCTGGCCTATGGCAGCTCTTAGATCATAATACTTTTCTTAAGTTAAAAGATATTAAAGATTATTTCAATTATGAAATTGTAAAAGTCTATTATTATATTATTAAGGGTGTCGCATATTAAAAGGAAATGTTTTTCACCTTCAATTTCTTTTGTATCATAAGTTTTACAAATTTACTTATCCTAATATGTTTTCGAGCAAGTTCAATAACTAGTTTTAGTTGAGGTGAGTGTTATTTTGAGCCCTGAAGGAATTCTGGAAACCACATATGCTTGGTTTTTGGGAATGTTAACGAATAACTAGGCCGAAGCTTACAGTTTGTTGCAAGGCTTAAATATTGCTACATGCACTGACATCCAAATATTATATGTGGTAGGCGATTCAAAAAATGTCATTAGGAACTTGGTTTTAAACACCATTCCAGGCGACATTCTTTTGGCATCTCGATTGCAACAAATAATCCAAGAAGCCAAAAATTTATCAGAGATTAAGTTTCTCCATGATGTTTATTGCAAACAAATGCACCAAGCAAGCCATTCTGTAAAAAATGGGGGATATTATGGTTAATGGAGAGCTTAACAATCAATCCATTCCTTAATCAAATATGGAGGTCAACACACTTTATATCCATTTAATTCAACACATGGCATCGAATAGGGAAAGTGAGCCATATAATTCAGTAAGTATTGTGAAGGGACTGGTCTCCTTAGCCCACACGAAACACCATTCATTTTTTGCATGCTAATGAACCCATGTGAGGATTATCTTGGAAACATTGTGGGATAATGGCATAGATATATAGTTTTTTGGGGTGGAATTACATGAGCGGAGGCTCAACCTCTGATCTAGAGAACTTCAACTTTTTGAAACAGTCAATGTTCTATTTTGAAAACTATAGGAAGAATTGAGGATTAGGACCATCATGTAACCACATAAATTACCACAATAATGGGTACCCTGGTTCAATTCAAGCATCAAATTTTTGTATTGGAAGCCAATGGTAGCATGCTTTGCACCATGGTCATAAACCTGTCTAAAAGAGAACAATTAGATGCATCTAATCAAGTGCAATCTATCAATTCCAATTGTGGGATACCCAAGGAAGATGAAAGAGTTCATCAACAACTCCTGGAGAATGTAAAAAATTTCAAATTAGACTTTAACTCAACCAAAGCAACCCAAGATGAAGCAGCCAATCAACATGGCCTTTACCGAGTTAGAATATTTTTCAAAGGAGCTAGTTTTCGAGGTCTTTTTACAATATACACCATCAGGATCTATTGAAAGTAATTGTTATTGGATTTTTACAATTGTAACTATAGGATAGTAAAATATCATTTTTTGGAATATCGCTTAAAACTTTTTAAAGCAAAATTTTGATAATAATAATAATAATAATCTATTTTTAAGGTCATGACCAAGCCAGCACACCAAATTGGTGTATGAGACCCCCTTGTTTGTGGGACAAGGGACCCCCCTCCGCCCAGCGATTTGACTGGTAAAGTCTACAAAGGTATACATACCCTACCCCCCTCTGGATTTGAACCTGTGACCTCTTAAGAGGAAACACATGTTCTTAACCATTAGGCCCACTCAGGCCTAATGGTTAATACAATTGCTGGGAGCCTCATTCTAGCATTTTGTTTAATATAAATATCCCCAGTCATGGTTAAAAAAAAAAGGTTCCTATCAAAAGCCAGTAGAGTGATCCCAAATTTTGAAATTTCTTAGAATTATCAAGGGAAACTTCTTATATCGAAAATTAATAAAGTGGTCCCTTTAAGGTGTAAATTGTACAGAAAGAGTAAATTGTACACGGGAGGAGGTCATTTTAAGATAAATTAATGCCTTTATTTTGGGATTACATTTTGTATGCATTAATCATTTTTTATTGTCCATGATTAAGATAAAAGGACCTATGGTTTAGTCTTGGATGTAAGTTAATGATTAAGATAAAAGGACGTATTCATGCTTTAGTCTTGGATGTAAGTTATTGGTGGCTTCAAGATAAATGGATATTAAATGAATAAATATAATAATTAAAAAAATAGAAATTTAGTATATTTTAAAATATGAATTATCAATAATAGTAAGATTTCTTTCGAGAAGATAATAACATTTGGATTGTTGTCATTGTTAGGGTTACTGTCTTCAAGGTTCATGTTTTCGCAATCATGGATCCTAATCCTAGATGGGGCTTCCCTTCTCATTTAGATTTTAAGGCATAAGCCTTCCATGTACTTATTTCTATTTTGGGGAAAGTATTGAATTCCAAGCCTTCTTGATTCATTAAGAAGCTTGACATTATTATGGAGATTCCTCTTCCAGATTCTACCTTCAGGCATATGAATCTTGCTTTGGTTGAATGTGGTTTCATAGGTTAATTCACAAAAAAATGGTCCTCACCTAGATCAATGATAATCCGTGTTCAAAAGAATTGACAAGTATTAAAAAAGAGCAAACTAACTCACTATTTTTGCAGCAGAGGTTTTTATGCTTTCTTGTTTGAAGCCAAAAAAGATAGGGATCTCATATTTAGGAATGGTTCTTAATTCTTTGGCACTAGAGGAATGTATATGAATAGATGAAACCCTAATTTCAACCCTCAACTTGATGTTCCCTCCATGGTCCCAGTTTGGGTTCACCTTTCGCACCCGCCTCTACATTGTTGGAATGAAGACTCACCGCAAAGCTTTAGAAATTCTCAGGGCTGCTACATTAGCAAATTTGAGCCCAAGGATGGAATGTTCTTATGTGCTAGGATTTATGTAGATGTAGACCTAGAGAAAGTTATTCATGAAGCAATCCTTCTAACTCTTGATAATTAGAAGCATATTCAACCTATGGATTATGAGTAGTTTCCCTCCAAATATGAATTTTTTCATGAATATAGGGGCTTTGCAAAAGAATGTAAAAAAAATCTTCCTCCATCTCAACTTGCACTAGGAAAGGAAGAATAATGGTAGGTAGTAAAAAAAAGATGAGCTCCAAACAATCGATCACCACAATAGTGCTAAAATTGGTCCCATCCAATCATCCTTAGATCCTCCAAGCCCTTCTACTACAAAGCAAGTAGCTCCTAAAAATCAAGGCCCTGAGACATTATCCAAATCTACCATTTTGGATCAGCTCAATCCCCAGGCCATCACAAGTATGGAACTATGAGTTTATCAACCAAAAAGTTTTAAGGTCTCTCCCAAGAAGACCTAATTTCATTTATTGAAGTGATAACACCCACAATCTCAACCCCCATTTCATCATTCCCTCCTAGGTCACCCATTTATTTTGAAGCTCAAGAGATCCTCCCCTTGTCAATCAATGAACACATTCTTTCATATAGACAAGAAGAAATCAATCATATTCCAGAAAAACCCCAACTCTCATATGGTATTTTAACTTAGAAACAATCACACCAATAGTTAGAACAAGATGATAACGAGGAGGATGAAGAAGAAGAGAGACAATTAAAAAGGGTAGGTAGAAAACTAGCTAAAGAAAAAAAGGAAAAAAACAACAAATAAAGAACAAATCTTGGGTATATAGATAACCATAGAAAAATCATTAGGGGATGGAACTCAAAGAAAAAAGAATCCAAGAGCTACTGTTCCACCGTAGGGTGGAAGCTACAAACCCTCCTTTGTTAAATCATGAATATAGTCTCCTAGAATAATAGAGGTTTGGGTATTTGGACAAAAGAAGAAACCATGAGAGACCTAATAAAATTAGAAAAGTCAAGTATGCACATTCTCTAGGGGACCAAGTTAGAAACATCAAAAATATGATAATAGGTAAAATGCATTGGAAAAGAAGTGAAGTAACATTGGTAAGTTCCAAAGGGGCTTCAAGAGGTATTTTCACCCTTTGGGATAACTCATCTATTCATCTAGAAAATTTGCACCAAACCCAAGATTGGGTCTTAATATGTATCACACACTCAAATTCAGGTAAACATTTGAATATTTTTAATGTTTATATGCTTGTAGATTACAAAGAGAAAGAATATTTTTGGATTTCTCTACATGCTTCGAAGGATTCTAAATTCTCTAAAAATAACATCATATTTAGGGTTTTAATGTGATTTTGAATAGTAAAGAAGAAAGAGGTGGAAGTATAGTTAAAGATCCTTTCAAATAAAAATTGGAAGACATTGTGATGGATTTAGATTTAGTGGATGTCAAGCCAATGAAAGGAAAATATACATGTACCGATAGAAGAATTGGACTAGGATGTATCGTTGCAATGCCAAATTGATTTCTTATGAAGAGCAACCTACTATTGATGCCAATATTATATCTTTCAAGATCATCCCAATGACTATCTTTGCTGACAAACCAATCACATTGCAATTTGGTGAGTCCCTTTTAGATTTAATTCACTATGGTTCCAAGATCACAAGGCCATGAAATAGTCTAAGAAGAATGGTGAAAATGGGTTGTTGGGTCTCATGTCTACATTTGGAAACATAAACTTAAAGATGTGAAACTAGCCCTCAAGGAATGAAAAAATACCTGATACATCTCCCTTGACAAAGAAAAATCCCAAATTAAATTACAATTGGAAGCTCTTCGCGAGAGGATGGAGGTGGAAGACATCACTAGCCAACATAAAAATAAGAAAGTATCTTATGCCAAAAACTTCAAATATTTTATATCTGAGGTAGAAATGTGGTTCCTTAAACCTTAAAACTTGTGGCTGAAATAAGGGGATAGCAATACCTCCTTTTTCCATAGGCAAGCTAAAGCCAATGAGAAAAAAAAATAATTTCAAAGAAATTTCTTTGGAAGATGGTTCAAAGTTGAGAGATTTTCTAGTAATCAAAGAGCCAACCAGAAATCATTTTGAGTCTTTGTATTCTTGATATTAACTCCACCTTAGTAATGCTATAAAATGTCCCCCCTCTAATCTATGACAAGGAGAACATAAATCTTAACAAAGTAATAGAGGAATTCAAGATTATTAATTCCATTTGGGGCTTATCCCCTGATAAATCTCCAGGGCCTGATGGTTTCACCATCCACTTTTATTGGGTTTGCCGGGATATAATAAGAGTTGATTGAAAGAACATGCTCTAGTATGTTAAAAAATACCATAAAATCAATGGTAGCACAAACTCATCGTTTTTTGTTCTAATCCCTACAGATGCAAATCCACCCTCTTTTTCCATATTTCACCCAATCTCATTGTGTAAGTATTCCTATAAAATTTTAACAAAAATCATGGCAAATAGTTTAAATCTGATTCTGACAACCAAGGTAGATTCATGTAGAATTTTCAGATAGTTGACAATGTAATAATGTTCCAAGAAGCAATCCACTCAAGTAGGGAGAATGAGGATAAATGAATGATCATGAAAATTAATATGGTCAAGACTTTTGACCAATCAAGGCACTCTTTCTTGGTTAATGTTCTATCTAAATTTGGTTTTTTCTTTCATTTTATTTAATGGATTTCTTCTTGCATTCATAGTCCATGGATTACACCTTTAGTAAATGGAAGGCCCACCACTTTTTCCAAAAGCATCCAAGTATTGAGGTGGGGTTGTCCTCTATCTCCTCTCTTGTATATTATAATGGTCGAATCTTTAAGTTGGAAACTGGAATCAAAATGGGTTGTGGGAAGATTGCCAAGAATCAATTTGGTTAGAGGTGTCAAAAGCATGAACCACTCGTAATTTTCTTATGACACCCTTCTTCTTAGTGGTGCTCCAACCATCATTGTTGAGCATTTTAAATGTGTATTTGATCAATTTCTTGATGCTTCAAGAGATAAGGTCAATAATGGTAACAATCAAATATATAGATGGAATATCGGCTCTTAACTCCTTCTTGTGATTTCTATAATTCTATCATTTCCTTGCAAAGGGTCCTAGACCTCCTTCAAGTATTTGGGGATGTTGATATCTCTCAGCAATCCCACAATGGAGTCTTGGCAAAGTATCATCAGAGAAATCAAGTCCAAATTCCAACAATTGGGGTCTTAGTGGTTGAATCCAACAATCATAATGGTTCTCATTAAATTAGTGCTAACAACTCTCCCAATATTCCAATTCTTTTCTATGTTAGCTCCAATTGAATTATGTAGTAGGTGTATGAGGAAATCAACAAATATTTGTGGAAGGGGAGGAAATAAAACTACAAAAATTTCCACTTCATCAACTTGAATATGGTAATATCCCCCAAGGATAAAGGAGGTCTGGGAATAAAAGATCCCTCAATCATGAACTTGGCTTTGGGAATCGTAAGAAATGCATAGATGGGTGCACATTGGAAAATAAGAAAGGGTCACACACTTGGAAGCTCCTTAAAGATGTTGTCCCGATTATATAGTCGAAGCCAACAATTGAAAATTGATCAATGTATCTAAGGATTGTGTTATGGGGAACCTTCCCTTGGAACACAAAAGTGAGTTCCCCCCCTTAAAATATTGGACAAATAATCAAGGTATAATATCTCTATGTGATATCTCATCTTGGGAAGTAGAAGTCATTTGTTGGTTGGAATGGTTGCTCAAATTGTTACATGTCTATTTATCCCCTCCAACCTCTTCTATGATTATCTCTCTTAAAGGTTGTGTTCCCTTTGACCTCTCTATCCTCGATAGAAGAGGGTGGGGAAACTTGGAATACAGTGTCAAAGATGGATATCAATATCAAATTCAATCTCCAACTATCCCTCAATGTTCCAATTTATGGAAACATGTATGGCATATTCATGACTTACCCAAAATAAATATATTTTGTTTGGTAATGGTGCATGGGAAGATTTTGGCAGCATAGAATATTTAGAAGAGGGGAATTCATGGATCCTCTCATTGTGAATTATGGCTTGGTGAGGCTGAAATAACCCACCATCTCTTCTTTGATTGCTCCTTCTTGAAATAGGCATGGCGAACATCTTTTGCAGGGATCAACCATAGAATATAAATTCCATACTAATGGAAAGATATGTTCACTCACTGGGGGTTATTCAAAAGCAAATTTATTCTTAGAAAGAGTATAGAAATATTTACCTAATTTTATTTTCCAAAAAGTTTGGTTGGCACATGATAAGGTATTTTTTCGATAGGAATTATATAACCTAAGATCAATCGCTACAAAAACAAGAGGTCTTTTGGCTGAAGCTATTAACATTGGGGGTAGGAAGGGACTTAGTTTTATTAGCTTGATAACAACGAGAAATTGTGGATTTTGGAATTTCTAGTGGATCTAGTCCCATATCCAAAATCATTCATTCATAATCTAATTCATTACTCATTGTGGCAGCTAATACTGGGAGAAAAAAACTTCCATGATTGGCAACTTTAGAAAAAAATCAGATTCTCTTTTTTGATGGAGCATCAAAGGGAAACCTAGGGGTGAAAAGAATGAGGATGATCATTCTTGACCCACAGGGAAACAAGAACTGACTTATATGTGGGGTTTAAGATTAACCACAAATAGTTAGGCATAGGTGTATGCCCTTCTTCAGGGATCGATATCAGTGAATGTAGATAGAGTGAGCACTTTGATCATCATTGGAAATTCAAGTATAATTACCAGCCTAATGAATTCTAAGAAGAATCCTTCTGATGGAAAGATAGAATCACTCATAGCGAGGACTCAAAAAGAGACTCATTGATTCAAGAGGTCACCTTTTACTATGTCTCGAGAGCCCTTAATATTTAAGTTGATGGTCTTGCAAATGAAGCCACAAAATTAAATGGAGGGGTCCTTAGGAAAAATGGGGGTCTATAAGTTCAAGCCATACCCTAAGTCCATTTGTGATTTATTAGACATGAAGGAAAGGCACGTCACAACCTCAACAACCAACACATGTCAAAGAATTTTCGACGTTAGGAGATATCAAGCAGGGGATGGGATGTGAAGGACATCACTTCTCTAGTATCCTTTCACACGCTAGCCATAACTCTTGGTAGGAAATTTGAAATCTTCAGCATGTTATTCAATGTGAAGGGTTTTCGTGTTTTTTCTTTGGTGTTTTGTTAAGGGGTGTATTTTATGGTCTCTATTCTAGTGTTTTGTTTTGGTTATGAGTTCTTATGGTATTGGGTCCCTTATGGGTTGTTTGGAGGCTCTAATCATTGTTTGGGTGCTTGAATTTGAATACCAACCCTCGTCTGGCCTATTCTATTCCCCTTGGTATATTCCTATTCATGAGATGGTAATTTGAGTGGGTCTGCAACAATAGTCTCAATGGAATATAAGGGTTTGTTAAGATCTAGATAAAGCCCCATGTTAGGCCCTAGATGAATCCCTATATATTGAGTTATTACATTTCTATTTTTATATTAGTGTTGTCAACTAGACCCTTTAATTGTAATTGTACCCTTTGTCTCCTATATATATCAAGGAGACCTAGTTTTAAAAACCATCTCATCTTGTGCATTTTTTGTATTGTAAAAGGAGGTTTTTCCCCTCAAAGAGGATTATCATTCATTATTCTATCTGATTCTCATGGTGTGGAGTTACTTCACTTTCTATTTTCAGACTATTTGGGTGTTTGTTGACTAGAATTTCGTTTTAGAGCATATGATCCTAGGGTTTTTCTCCTTCAAACAAGTAACCTTGGAATTTTTTATATAACTTGTTTTTGGGAAGTTTCAAACATTATATTTTTTTTTTAGATAGATAATACATAGAAAATTACCTATGGTAAAATTTTGAGGTTTTGGTCTACTATAATTTCGGAGTTATAGCCTATGGAAATGAGGGTTTTTACTACTCCTAAAACTAGTCTCAAACATGTGTTCTTGGTAAAACAATTATAAATTTTTTTATGGGACATATTATATAGTTAAAATTTTCAGATCCTGATGATATATATCAAGACCATGTGGTAAAAAATTCAAATTCTTATTCTCTATGCTTTTCAAGTTACAGGTTGTGGAAGTTAGGGTTTTTTACTAGTCCTACAACTAGTCTCAAATAGGAGTTCCAGGTAAAAAAAACATATATGATCATAGAAAGATCCAATTTGAATGCCACTAGTTTAATTATAAAGAGGAAAAACCATTGTGTTTTAGGTCCAAATTTTAGAATCATATTAGAAAAAATGGACGCATGGCATTTTGTACAAACTTGCTCTTTGGAAAGGATCAATAATCAACAAATTTTGGGAAAGTTACCATAAATTTCACTTGGCACATCAAATTTTGGTAAAAACATGGCATTGTAGAGAATATATATTAGAGTACTACAAGCCATAATTTCATACTCATAAGGGCCAAAATTTCAAAGGCACATTCGCATAAATCTTAGTCAACAAGACAATATCCAAATAAGGCTTTTAAAGGTACATAACTTACAATGCATAAATTTGATTGGAAGATATATTTGGGTGATTCAAAAAGTGTGGGAAAAATAATAACTATAGATAAACATTATTTTTATCCCACATGGAAAAGGGTGTTTGAAACAATTCTACACCAAATAAACCTCCAGAGAGCTCAACCATGACCGATGAAGAAAACGAAGAGATACAGAACCAACTATCCAAATTGGATAATAAATTTAATGAATTGAGTGATAGATCAGTGAAAAAGGAGAATTTTATAAACACACAAAGACAAATAGAACAAAATATGGAAAATATACAAAATTCCATATCATCCATACTCTTACATACCCTAGATGAGAGGTTCCCTAAAGGTGATTTTGGGATGCAAGGAAATCTTGAAAATGGGGATAACAAAATTGTTGAACCTTAGTCATATTTGGGAATATTTTAACAAATTTGGAGAAATAAGGATTGAGTTCCAGAATCATGATTATTCATCACTCCAAGATACACATCATCGAGGGTTCAACTCAACACTAAGGAACTACTTAATTCCCAAGATTGATACGAGGAAATTTGGTGATAAAGATCCTATCACATGGATATTCTAGATGGAACAATTCTTCGATCGACACTAAGTTCCCATTTTACAAAAGGTAACTCTTGCATCCTTGTATTTAGAACTTGATAATTTTGTTTGGTACCAATGGATTTGTGAATGAAAAAAGGACTATATTGTCTCTTGATCCAATTTTATGAATGAATTGATAACACATTATGGGGATAAAGAGCAACATATTCTTTAGTCAATTGATAAATCTTTGGTAAAAAGGTCCAATTACATAGCACATTTATCAATTTCAAAAACTATGTCTCGGGGTAAATAACATTCCACATGATAATTTGTTAGATCTCTTTATGGGCACTTGAAATGAGAGTATTCAACATGAAGTGCATCTCTTCAAACCTAAATTCCTAGA
Organism: Picea engelmannii; assembly: GCA_009831015.1. Lineage (NCBI taxonomy): Eukaryota > Viridiplantae > Streptophyta > Pinopsida > Pinales > Pinaceae > Picea > Picea engelmannii. The sequence continues at coordinate 107,462 of ML800149.1, forward strand.
GCATTCTTTCGATGTAGCCAGGAAAGTTGAAAGTAAAATTATGGCTACCAGAAGAGTGGCCACTAAAAACTATAGAGAGCACCATGTTCCCTCTCCTAACCTCACTCAACCTAAGGTTGACACCTTAGAAAATTGATGAAAGAAGAGAAAAGGGACTATGTTTCAATTGTGTCAACGAGTACAATAAGGGACATAAATGTAGTGAGAATAAATTATTCTACATAGACTATGAAGAGGAAGAAGATCAAGAGTTGGAATCATTGCAACATCTAAAACCAGAAGAGACTACTCCAACCATATCTTACCATGCATTGGCTAGCATCAGTACTATGCAAACCCTTGAGATAAAAGGATATATCAAAAAGAAAAAGGTAACAATGTTGATTGATTATGGTACCCTGTTGATGGTCCAACTGATATAAGGGTTCGGTAACCTCTTGCGAATTGCTCCTCAAAAGGTGACTTTCCTTGTAGCTCCTCTAATTTCAAACTAAATGCAATTAAAACTATAATGCAACAACAAAAAGGAAAGTAACTTATCTTGATGATAAAGAGAATAGTCCCTCCATCGATCAAGAGCAAGATGAAAACTTATAATGAAAATGAGATAAAAGATTAGCTACCAAGCTATTAAAATAGTCTAGATAACTTGATAACAATTAATGTAAATACATCTTAATCTTAACTTAGTAAATAATTACTAAGAAAACACCAACATGCATACCCACTTTCAGTCACATGAATTAAACATGAAATAAAATGAATTGCTAGACTTCAAAAATAGTTCTTACATTTCAAACAATATTTAAGGCTCACGCATATCAATAAAGAAATTAGTAAATAGTTACCAACATTCATTGATGTGCATATTCATGTTCAATTCCTATTCATTCATATGAAATTCAGTTCATAATGAAAATAAAGAAAATGTTTCTCATATATTCTAACAACAATGCATAAATTTGAGAAAATAAGCTTTCATTCATAAACGAATTGGACAAAAAATAATATGGCTTGCAAAACTAGTATTCCATTAGCTTTAAGTAGTAGTACCAAAGCATATAAAACACCATATAATCAAAGCCAATCCGAGGTCTTCAAAACTCAAAAATCAAGGTTTTCACAACAGTGCACATAGCATGCCTTCAAGAATTTTTAACCCCTGGTCCAGTCCTAGTATCTACCATAGCACGATAGTGTGCTCTCTTGTTTCTCCAAGTCTAACCCCCCTTGCTCTTTGAAGCTCATTCTCTTTTTATAGCTCCTTTCAAGTTTATTTTCCTTTATGATTTTGAGCCTTCAAATCCGTTTATTTTCTTTCATGATTTTAAGTCTTCAAATCCTCTACCATGATTCTTAACTTTTAAAGACTGCAATCCAAACCAAAAACTATTATTAAAACTAAATATTATCAAACTAAATCTAAAAAAATTAATTTAAAATCCAAAAACAAATCATATCCTAATCTAATATATTATAATAAAACTAAATTCTGATAAAAAATAAATAAATAAAATGAATTTAAAACTAATTAAACTTAACAAAATAAAAATTATATCAAATTAACAATCCTTTTAATTTTTTTTTACAGAATTTACAATTATATAACTATTTAAATAAACCAAATTAAAACTACAAAATTAAAATTTAAAGTAAAATAAAACTAAAATAATTAAAATAAAAAGCAAAGTGAAAACAAAAATAACTTTAAACGAAAATCTAATAAATCAGAATTAAATAAAACCAAAATAAAATATAACAGAAGTTAATTTGAATAAAACTAGAAATTAAAAGTTATAAGGAATAACTGAAACAGAAGCTGGGCGATTACTCTTTTACATGCTAGTGCACTGTAACCAAACAACAGTTTCATGATAAATTTTGAGCATAATTCTTGGAGAATATAATTCATTTATTTGAATCAATTGATGCAGATTTTCAGCTCTCCGACGAGTCTTTTCCAGCCTCATTTTGCGTACCAAAACTTGCGATATGATATATCATTCAAATTGGCAAATGGTCTGCGCAGTTGGTCAAATAGTTCATAATGAATTATGGTAATGGTTAAAAGTTTAATTAAAAAAAAAATTACGGGGGTGTTGTGGCCACAACATACCCATAACTTTATTAATTACAAATTAGTGAAACTTTTTAATTGCTTTATATATCCAACACTGAAGTTTTAAGTAATGATTGCAAATGGAGGTGTCATAAATTGTTCAAGGAAGTGTTATAGTATTAAGCTCACTATGTGAGATTATTTATTAGATAGTTCAATGATTGTAATCCAAATGGGTGGTGCTAATGTTGTATTAGGGGTCCAATGGTTACGATCAATGCGAACAATGGCTGTTAATTTTCAAGAATTTTTCGTGAGATTTTTCTTAGTAATAAAGAAAATTGAACTCAGAGGTATTCAAGGGAAACCATCTAAAGTGATAAGCTCTAACAATAAGAAAAAATTGCTCAAAAAAGGACACCATGTTGCAATTGCACGATTGTGCTCACTAGATGTTCAAACATCTAGACCCTCTGCTCCAATAAGTCTCCAAAAATTTATCGACAATCATTCCAAGGTATTTGGAGAGATGTCTAAGGGCCTACCACCTGCTCAAGATCATGACCATGCCATTCATTTGCAACATATAAGTGTGCCTCCTAACAATAGGCCTTACATGTACCCATATGAACAAAAGAGTGAGATTGAGTGTATGATTCAAGAAATCTTAGAGGATGACATCATTCAACCTAGCCAAAATGCTTTCTCTTCACTAGTAATAACGGTTCAAACAAATGAAGGTTCATGGTGTATGTATCCAGATTATAGACAACTCAACAAAATGACCATGAAAGATAATTTTCCTATTCCTATCATTGATGAATAATTAGATAAATTGCAAGAAGAAATTTTATTTACCAAGTTGGATCTCTATTCTATATATCATTAATTTAAAGTGAGGCAAGAAAACATCCCCAAAACAACCTCTAGAATACATGAAGATCATTATAAGTTTTTGGTGATGCCATTTGACATTACTAATGTACTTCAAACATTTTAAAGCTTGACAAATTCTATTTTCAAACCATTCCTCAAGAGTATGGGGATGGAAAGGTAGCACAAATCTCATTATTTCTTATGTGATTGAATAAGCTTGAAGGTGGGATGAATGGTATTCCATGAATTTATAGGAAAAAAATGCTAGATATTATAAAAAGGTGTTTTAAAGAGATACACAAATTTGTTTTTTATAGAGAGGTTGAGCTAACGTGAATTCCTTTGGATGTTGGCATATTTCGGGCTTATGGAGTCAAAGGAAATACGAGGTTAATTTTATATTAAAAACAATCTTTTTTCCAGGAGAAAATTGATTCAATTATATTAGACATATAATTTTTTTACATCTTTCTTCTCATATACTAGGATCCATTACATAGCATGCTGCCTATTGCTGATCCATGCTGAAAGTATCAAAATGATGAAGTACTAAAGTTCACAGAGAAGTTCTTGTGCAATACTGACAACTCAAGCTAGCCATCATCATACAAAAACTATTTCTCCCAAAATACAAAACATACAAAATCTTATATGCCGAAAAAGTAAGCAGTTCACACACTTTGGGACTAGTGGATTCTAATATATCTCCTAGGTCCTTCGATTCCATTAGACCAATGATGATAGGATAATGTGCCCTCTTGTTCTTCAAATGCCTGTTTTGAAAGATTGCTTGCTTCAATATTATAGCTTCTGAAGATGTGCTAAAAGCTAATAGACTGAAATTTCTTTAATAGAACTTTGATTCTAGCTTTCCATCCTTCAACTGAACACACCTGAAGTCTACCTTTGTTTAATAGCCAATCAATAACAACTTTGGAATCACCCAACACATGGATGCGGTGCAATGACAAGTGATTAGCTAGCATGATAGTGGTCCATGGTCCCAAGAGTTCCGCTCTTGTATTGGTGCCTCTGCCACAATTAACGGTCCACGTTATGACTCTAGAATCCAAAGTTTTTATTACACCACATGCACCACACAAGATTCCATCTTGTTGTGTTGCGCCGTCGAACCATGCTAATGCAGAATCCTTTTGATGAATGATCAAAATATCTCTTGGGAGTTTATCCTTCAGAAGTGAACTGGTTCTGTTTTGTAAATCCAAAGTCTTATAAATCACTGCCTGAATAAAAGGGTTGGACTCTTCAAAAATTGCTTTGTTTCGTTCAATCCAAATGAACCAACATAAAAGCGCTGCAATCTGGGTAGGGACTGTCTTTTCCACATACCAATTTTTCATGCAATCCGACAAGGTATTACCAGACCAACACCTTTTCAAGTTCAAATCTTTGCTTATGATATTCCAAACGAAGATGGCAAAAGGACATAGCTTAAAGATATGTGTAATATTTTCTAAATCTTGTTTACAGAGGGGACAATGACCTGGAGCTTCCCATCCCCTTTTCTGTGAGAGTCCCAAGTAAGAATTTTTCCTTCCATTGCCAACCAAATGAACAATTTAATATTTAATTGGATTTTCCACTTCTAGATGGACTGTCTCCAATTCTCAACTTTCGTTAGACTTTTAGTTGATATTATGCCCCAATATAATTTTTTTACAGAAGGAGATCCATAATTATCCACTCCTATCCACATTAATTCATCTTCAGAATCTTGAAGGATAGCTCCATAATCAATAAGCGCCCGCCTGAACTGATCCCATTCAGTCGCATTTTCTCCCAAGAATCCCAAATCACTACTACTCAGCCAGTAAGAGGATAAGAACCGGAAATCTGAATGTTTCCTGGCCAGTGTGAGTGAAATAATATTCTTTTGTTTTAAAGTAGACATAATATTACTAGAGAGGAAAGAGTTTTTTCCCATCCCTAGGATCCGATCTTTCCCCAGAGTGATGAGCTGGCCCGTCCTTGGATTCCAACTTAACTAGTGCGTAATTAAGTGAACAACTTTCAATAATCCGCTCCAAATTCTAGAAGACGCTTTCTGATGGAAGGAATGAGATCTAAGCCAATTTATCACAGTCGAATGTGGGAGATACTTGTCCAGAATAACCCTGTGTCACATACCCTCACCCATTAAAACTCTCTTAGAGCGTGTTCGCGTCCAGTGATTTGCTAAAATCAAAGATGTTACAGATTCCCTAGCCCCCGAATAACTTTGGAAGAGTAATATACTCCCAATTACACACATGCATTTGATTAGTATCACTTTTTCTTTTCCAAATAAAATTAAACATCAATTTCCTCAGATTATTCAAGACCGAACATGGGACAACAACTAGAGAAATCTAGTAGATAGGTTAAATTTCTAACACAACTTTCAATAGGGTGAAACATCCTCCTAAGGACAACCATCTATAACACCAATTGTTAATCCTTTTTTCCTTTTTTTTTTATTAACCAACCCCAATCTTCGACGCGCTGCGCTCCAGTCTTAAGAAAATATTCAAGGTGATTAAAACCTGAATCCAACTTCGAGAATCTAAAAGGAAATAGAGCTTTGTAGGGAAATAAATCCTGTTTTGTCAAACCTGCTTGATGGAGTGTAGACTTTGATCCTTTAATTTTTAAGCCTGAGGTTAGACATAATTTTTTTAACACCGTATCAATCTCCCACCACTCCTGCATTGTAGCATTTGTCATTATGATCACATCGTCCACAAAAAGTATATGTAGAATTTTTATGGTCCTTGACACTTTAATACCTGTAAACTTACCTTCTCTTTGAGTGTCTTTTAATAAAATACTCAGTCCTTTGATAACCAATATGAAGAGTAGAGGGGATAAGGGGAAACCTTGCCTTAATCCCCTGCCACTTTTAAAGAACTTAGTGGCCTCTCCATTAATCAAAACTGAGAAAGAAGTGGATACCACACAACTCATTATCCAATTTGTCATGTTTAGGCCCATACCAATTTGGAGAAGAAGCATACGCAACAAGTCCCAGTTAATGCAATCATATGCTTTCTGTAAATCCAATTTTAAAACTAAAGACTTTGTTTTCTTCCTTTTTATGCCATGAATGCACTCATGGACTGTTCTAATGGCATCATGTATTTGTCGCCCTTGAAGAAAACCCAGTCGCTCCTTCGAGAGCGATATGGACAGAATCGGTTTAATCCGATCAACTATAATCTTGGAAATAATTTTATAGCTAAGATTACACAAAGAGATTGGTCTGTACTCTCCGAAATTTTGAGGCTTAATTACTTTGGGAATCGAAGTAATAAAAGTCGAGTTTAATGCTCTTGGGATAAAACCTTTTAATTTAGACTCTTAACCATTTCAAGGAGATCCTCACCTACGAGATCAAAGAAATGACTAAAGAACTCAACAGTCCAACCATCCAACCCTGAACTCTTATCCACTTTGAAATTTGATATTACCTTCTTCAATTCCTCCTTTTCAACAGGTTTGTATAAAGCCTTATCCTCTGTATCATTCAACATATTAGAAAACAATGCTACCATTCTAACTTGGTCAATGGTCTTGACTTGATCACTGGTAGGAGGAACCATTTGTTCTTTGTAAAAATCTTTGAAATGATTTAAAACAACTTTTAAAATATTTTCCAAAATCTTGAACTCCCAAAGATCCAAGAGTCAATATAATGATATTGCTTTCAAGGCAATTGAAAAAGTTTATTAACTTTTTTTTTTTTTAATTCTAGAAATGAGCTAAATTCGTTCTCATGGGTCACGAGGTTGGAGGATATAACACATTTACTTATCTTATAAAGTGTCTAAACTTCATGAATTCCAAGAGGCAATTAAAGTGATAATATATTGTTAAAGATTTAGGCATTTAAAAAAACAAAAACAAAAACGTAATTGGAAAGGAATTGAAGTGTCAAGATCACATGAAATTCAAGAGCCTTCCTATGGTACTCATTAGAGTACGAAGGCATTGGAAGGATCCTCCTTATTAGTCCCTTTTGAAGTCCATGGTATTATAATGATGAGCTCTTCATTTACTTTTCATTAGTTATTTTTGACTTTTAAACATTTTCATTTTATTTTAACTTTTTAACATAGACATAGTTTACAATTTTATATATTAAATATTTTATAAAATTTTATTTTTTAAAAATATTATTGGTTATCACAATTGAAGTGTTATTTCTTAACTGACTATGGAGTTTTTGGAAAATACATTTTTCATTAATGAAGTTTGTGAAAGAATTAAATGTAATTTATGATCGACATAAATAGCTTTAAAGTGGTGCAACGATTGAGTTTTGAGAAACAATATTTTCCATTAAATAAATCTGCATTGCATGCAACACCGCATTACCAAATCAAGCCACTTGCAACTCAACTCCTACTAAATGTAGTAATGTTATCTCCTTTCACTAAAGTTTATATGTTCTTGCTCTTCCACATCGAATAGTGATTCAACTTATATATTTCTACCTTTACTACAAAAATGGGGGTACCCCTAACTTACATTGTTGCTAGATCTTAAGTGCTACTCCTAAATGACACAGTTTCTAGATCTTAAATGCTACTCCTAACTAACCTTGTTATTGGATCTTAACAAGTGATGCTCCAATTGGCCCTGTTACTGGTTCTTGGTCCAGAATGGATAACTCAAGATCTTAACTCTCATATCTATTGAAAAATCAAATGGTAAAGAGATTAAATTGAAATATCCCCCTGAATATGAAAATATATCAGAATATGCATTAACATTTACATGATTACTTGCAAATTTCTCAGAAGATGGGAATTCTTCTAGGTTGAGTGAAGTGGAAAAAATAAAGTCGACAGAGTCATGTACCGTTTCCATGCTTGTGATCTCTTATGTATTTTTAACTTGTGGAGATGAAATGATGGGCTTTGAATCTTCCAAAAGAAAATACCACACTGATTTTGAAGAATCCATTTTATCCATTGTACTTGAGGATTTCAAGTGGCTGATTTCATTAGAGCAATCGTTCACCATGGACATCATTGTAACCTTGATAGTTTTACACTCTTCCATACCATAATCTCCATCAACATAAGGAGGTGATCTTCTAGAATCAAATTCAATCAATTGCTGAAAGCTTCTTTCTCAAATGGGTATTTGAGTATTTTTTTTATTTCATTATATGTTCGTTAAGGCAGTCTTCCTGCTATCAGTGACCACATGTTGTACATACATATAAAAATATTTCAAGTGACTTTCCCTTCAGTAGTCTACATTTTAGTTTTTAAAGGACCTCGATATTGATCAATTATGAATATAAGCATAATTTGGGGTACTTGATAAGGTATTTCCAATAATCTATCAGAATTAGTGTTTGTTTGCCATTGTTGAATCAATTTGTGGTGGGAATCCATATGAAGATTGAGTCACATGAAATTTTTTCATGTAAATACAAAATAAATAGGTTGTCTTTCTAAGCTAAGTTGCAAATCTGAAGATTTCTCTCTCTAAAATGAAGATGTAAGTGACAACTACTATATTAATTCAAACAGTTTGGTTTCGAGATTTGAATTACTTCAATGTTTTGAATACTGTGGATTTTAGATCAAGTGAAATCAAAACAAGAAATCATGTTTCATGGCGTGTCATTGGATAAACACATAGGTGTTGTGTGAGATAGACGTTTCTGACATTGAAATATGATAGTTGTCCATATCTCCATCTGCTTGCCATTGTGGCTTCAAGCCTGATAGGACTTGATCTTGTGCACTAATATTTAAGAGAACTGAATGTAATAAGACTTGATCCCAAAATTTCCTTGGATTAACTAACATTGGCTTACCGTTGAAGTATCGTCTTATCAATGAAGTATATAAAATCCCAATGTTTACTCCATCATAAGAAGTAATTTTCCAAGGGACACGAATTGTTGCATTACCATATTTCATTTTGTGTTTTTTTCCCTTCACCTCTTTTGCCTATCAATTTATGCCAGTTTTTTTGGATTTGACATTTAACTCTAAGTGCTAGCATTTGATCCTGGATTTGATAAACTTTTTAATGGATTTGTTGAACTTTGAAGTTGTCTAATACTTTAAATAATTTATATTAAAATACAACCAATGTTTATGCAAGGACTGTCCTCGTATATCTATAATCTCAATTTATTTAGCGTTTCTTGTGAGGCAATGTCCCTCAAATAACTTTAACCTTAGTTCATTTAGTAGTTTTTTTTCCATTCCCACTCTTGGTATAAAATAATTTATGCAAGCATTTATGGATTTGATATTATACTTTCATATTTTAGCTATCGATCATGGTTTTGAAATGCTTTGTAATAGGTTTTAGTTCTATGTGCAGACTAGCCATGCATCTTGTCAATTTGACCAGGGGTTGTGCTCAAAGGAAACCTTGAGTGAAGTGCAAGCATTACACGATGTAAGTGCAAAAGGTTAGGGCTTGACATACGTAAAATTTGGTATGTAGACTTTAAAAAATTATTTGAAAAAATATATTTACTCGTTCAAAATTTTATGTTAGGCCTTGACATATGTAATAATAATGTTATGC
>ML800149.1:129023-148309 GCA_009831015.1 Picea engelmannii
ATGTGTTTTTTCTTCGTTTAAAACAATTTGCAAAGATTTTATCTTTTTTTTTTATTAATTTTTTTTAATGTAAATTAAAAAAAAGAAGTTAGTAAATACATTTTTAAGTGATCATTTAAGATCCAATTTTGGGTTTTTTATTTGCATAGGGATATGTTGTCAAGGCCATGGTTTCAATTAGGTCGGAATTAGTTATAATTTTAATGTTTAGAAAAAAAACATTTTGCTTTAGGTAGCGTCAATTTTTTTATTTAGGTGTTGATTTGAATGTTTTTCTGAGCAACTATTTGATTTTTTAAGGCGATGCTTGAAAAATGTTGTAATTTTGACCCGATTAGAAAAAATGGTGCTACCAGTAGCACCACTTTTTGTTTTGGGGGTTGATTTGCATGTTTTTAATGCAAAATATGGGTTTTAAAGGCTAGAGTTCTTGTTTTGAGATCACAATTGTCGTTAGGTCGGTAACTTTGTTCAAACTCAAAACGTAGCAAAATCTTGATATGATACTGAAAGGTGACAACATATCGTCCTTCACATGTCAAATATTTTTGTAAAATCACCAAAGGCTTCAACCATTCGTCCTTAATCCAGGCTCGAGGTATCCCTTTGTCCCAATTCACGTTTTGGAATGCTGGCTTCAGAAATCGATTGTAGGCGTCATGCTCCACATGCTTGTTTTTGAACCACTTCTCTCCTTACCTCAACAGACCAATGACATGACCTAATCTCTTCTCTAATACCTTCATTACCAATCCCCCTATTCGAGCTACATGCCCATCAAAACCCTTGGCGAACTGGAGTGTCACCTAATCGTCGAAACCCTAGAATTTGGAAAAGAATTTATGCCACCCTACTTCCCTAAACATTTTTTGACATGCATTGTATTATGGAAGAGCTTCTAGAGCATGTGTCAACACTAGCTCATGACGATCAACCACCGTTGTTACCACAATCACTGAACAGAGAGAAAACCCTACTTTCACACTTCATAATTATGAAATGCAAGGTTGGATGGGCGTTGGTTTGAACGATCAGTAGTTTCGAAGGCCCAGGAAACATGCTTGATCACGATAACCCATTTCGAATTACCATGCCATTTTTCACCACCTCTTGGGTATCAGGTTCACTCAGCCAAATTAGCAACATTTAGACCATTTCCTACACTCACACCATTTAGAATCGTCTGCTGGGGACATGATCTCGAACAACAAGCTATAGAACTAGAAGGGGAGCAGACGACACTGATACTACTGAATTTGGTGCTGTTTCCTTCCACCGATGGCTCTTGCCTCTACCATTTCCACCCATTTATTCAACCTTAAGCAACAGGATTTCGTCTCCGACAGTTCTCTCCTTCCTTAAACCGCTCGAATTCCCTTTCAATATCCTTGTGATAACTCATATATAATATAAGATATACAGAACTCTAACGACCCCTTTCAAACTACTCCTTGATTTCTGAGGTATCTTTTCAAACTACTCCTTGATTGAATTCACCATCTTTCTCCTTCGCCATGATTCCCAAATTGTCATTGTTGGGTGGAGGAGTTCGTGGAGCGCTTCGTCTTGGTTTCTGAATGAGCATCAACACGAAAAACTCAGATCAGAAATGACCAGCCAACAATAAAGAGAGCGGAAAACGAGATAGCCTAGGATGTGTAGTTTCAAAGACCCATACAATTTGGTTTTGAATGATATGCATGCAACTCATTTGGAATCCCTTCGGTGATTCCAAATGAGTCTCGATAGTCAAATCTATAAGCGATTTGCATGCATGTTCATGGGTAATCATGGAATGATCGGGCCTGTTTATATGATAAGGAGACAATTATACCTGCATAGGGAGAATTTAATGGATAATGAATTTCTTAAGATGTCATCATGAAGACGGGTGTAAGCATATGAGAGATGTCATATGGTTAATGGGTAATGGAATATCATTATGGAAGGCGGTGTAAAAAAATGTAATGGGTAATATGAATATCATGCCACATAGATAGAATAAGATTGGATGCTAGTGTAATGGTACAAGAGTATGACATAGGACTACAAGATGCAAGGGTAAGGGTAGGGAACTTAGGATATGATGGAATAATGAAATAATAGGAGTAGATGCAAACAAAGTAGGATAGAGGGATAGGGGTAGAACAACAAGCATAAGAGAGTTGCTTAATGATATTCCCTTGTTCTTAATAAATTAAAATAATTTAAAAGAACACTTATCTCAAATTTTTTTTAGGTCCTCCATACTTACAAATATGCATCTTTGGTCTCAACTTTGTGAAGAAATTTTTTGAAGTCGAGGAGATCACTATAATAACCATGTTAATTTTGAATCATTGATGTTGAATCTGGTACAAATGGTGGGATTTTTAAACTGATCCAGGTTATATGTGAAGTGCATATGATATCTACAAACCTCTAGATTGATAAGTGAAAACCTACAACCTACCATGAGCCAACTTTTCTCAACAAATATAAAAAAAAAATGCAGTTACAAGTCTTCATGTACTTTCTATACAATTCATGTACCAGAATGGAAAAAAAAACTTTGAAACCTAACCAATGTTGTTGACTAAAGAAAATTCAAGCTGATGGAGTCAATGATACTGGCGATAGAAATTTCCTGGTGCTATTATGAACAAAGATGAGTGAAATTCAAGTTTTGTACATGCCTTAAAACTTTTGAAAATTCAGAAAATATGAACTTATTCATACTAAAAATGCTAGAGCCAAACTGGAACCAAGGAATGATAAATGAGTGTTGGTGGCTGATTTTTCCACCAAGATACATCTACTACTGAAAACATATGAGATCATGGTGTCAAGGACTATGAGAAAAAAAATAAGTGCAGCAGGAACAATGGAGCAAGGAGGTGGAGAGACAAAACAAAACTATGCCTCAAGATTTGTAACGAGGAAGAGATCTACTCCCTCAACAAAAGACTTTCCAAAGAAATAGATAACCCCCTCTTTTTGAAGCAATCAATATGTTCTAGTTGCCTTGCATATCATTCCCCTTTTATTCACATATTGCAAATTGTTTTTAGAATCACGAACCAAATAATCTTCACTGAAACCCAAATCCTCACACAATTCTATCTATGTGAATGGTTTTTCTAAAGTCGAACATAGAGAGAAATCATTGGATTACCAACCAATAATTAATTTCGTTAACCAATGAGAGACTACTCACCATTAATGCCAAGGAGTGTCAAGGTTCCCTATTACATCTTGCTAGGTACAAATAGATGATTTGAAGTCGAGTCACCTTCAAGATATGATAAACAAGGAGCATTAAGGAATCCCTAATGTCATTAGTGAAAGAACCTGCTATTAATGCATGAAAGCCTCTAGGTACTATAAAGCTCTCTAACTTTGAACCCAAATAATGTGTTGAAGTCGATGGGACAAAGTTTGTCAGAAGGAGGGCCTTCATGAATCCCTCATCATCTAACACGAGAGTAAAACACAATGATTTGAAGAATAAAAGGTAGACCTAACAACTGTGTCCCAAATTTTATTTTGGACCTTCCCACTAGTAATATGGTTTTCAAGCAAGCCCATTTCTAGCTACGCCAGTAAGCTGATTTTCATAACTAGATTTATTTTTATCTTTATTTTTTTTTTTTTCGTTTTTTTTCTTTCAAAAATTTCCTTTATGTATTTTTTCTTTTTTACAATGCACACACACACACACACTCAAAAATTTGGAATAAAACTCAAGTAGAGGTTGAAGAGGGGGAAAGAGGCCCCTTACTCACAACCTCTGTTTCTGACTATTGCAAAATGTCATGAACACACTTTTCCTTGGACACATGTTTATGATACAATCTCAACCTATGACCATTCACCACAAAAGGAATCTTATCTTAATCAATTTTTTTAATTCTCACCAATCCATTATCAAAGACAGTCTTGAACTCATATGGCCCCGACCAATGTGTAGTGAGCTTACCCTTGAAATTTTTGAATCTGGAGTTGAAGAGGAGGGCCCAATGACTTGGTTTGAAGTGCTTCTTTCGAATGAATTTGTCATGCCACCTGTCTCGATGTTCTTGGATAAGAATGGTATATTGAATGAAATCCTTTTGGATTTTATCCATCTCATTAAGTCGTGCCACCATTTATTTCTAAGCATCTAACAAGTCTATACCCAACTGCATTGCTATCTTAAAGGTTATTATTTGGAACTCAATGGGAAGGAGAACTTGCTTTCTATACACCAACGTGTAAGGTGTAAATCGTGTGGTGCTTCTCCATGCTGTCCAATAGGCCCAAAGTTCTTTTGGAAGTCTATCTGTTCAATCCTTATGGTGCAACTATATAGTCTTGGTCAAAATGGCTTCTAACACTTTGTTGGTGGACTCTACTTATCCGCCAACTTGCAGGTGATATGGAGAGGATTTGCAGTGCTTTATCTGGTACTGTTGGGTAATGGACTGCACCAAATTTGATGTGAAATATGCTCCTTGATCCATCAAAATATCTCTTGGTACACCAAAACAGGTAAAAATATCCTCCAAAAGAAAATCCACAACTGATTTTTCACTAGCTTGATAAAGAGGTTTTTCTTCTACCCATTTAGTGATGTAATCGGTACAAACTAAAATATACCTTTTCTTTCTTGATGCATGAGAGATTGGCCCTACGAATTCCAGAGACCATATTTCAAAGGGATCGATAAGTACCTACGACTGCAAGGGAATCTTGTCAGCATGTACTAGTCTTCCCATCCATTGGTAGTTGTCGCAACTCCTAACATACTTTTTATCATCTTTGAAGAGTGTTGGTCAATAATACCTTGTTGGGTATGTGTTATTTTCTTTGCATGGTTAGAACTAGTGTTCACGTTGCAATGGGAACGCAGGGGGGTAAGAGGGGGGAAAATCACCTCTGCGTGGGGGTTCAGAGGCAGTGCTCTCGATTTTTTTTTTTGGGAGTTTTTTACATCTGTTTTTGGGTGGTTTTTCGGCACATGGTTTTTTGCGGATGGTTTTTTATTTTCGTTTAAGGAATTAGGGTGGTTTACTAATCCGGGTTATTGGATTAGGGTTTTGGATGATACAAGATCATATATGTATATTATATTGTAAACAATGTATGATGAGATGAATATAGAATATGCTGGTTTTCCTAGTTTGGGTTTCCAGGGGAAAAATCTCTGTGTAATGTGTGTATTTTCCATTGTATCTTTTCTGTTCTTTTATTGGAAATATGTTTGCAACAAATAATTGTACAAGGTTAAAATCTACATTTGGTATCAGATCAATTATTGGCTTGAGGGGGACGAATTTGTGGTCAGGGGTTTGGATCGAGACTATGATAAGCCTTGTTACAGTGGGAGATTTGCAGTATTGATTCTTCATGTGAAAATAAATGGTGATAAATTTGAAAATAGAGATCGAGAAATTTAATGGGCAAAGTTTTGAGTTGTGGAAGCTCAAGATGGAATATCTATTGGTGGACAGAGATCAATTGATCGTGGTAGATCCAGGTACTGCACCTATAGGAAATTTAACAAATGACTGGAAAAAGTTGGATCGGAAGTCGAAGAGCATAATCCAATTGTGTCTCTTAGATTCAATATTACTGAATGTCTCAAGGGAAGCTACAACCAAGGAGTTATGGGATAAGTTTGGGAATTTGTATTAGTCTAAGTCCTTGTTAAATAATCTGTTCATGCGGAAGAAGCTGTATAAGCTAAGGATGAGAGATGGAGACTCAGTGACAAAGCATATGAATTCCTTCAATACTGTGGTAAGTCAGTTATTATCTGTTGAGATTAAAATTTCAGATGAAGATAAGTGTATCAACTTACTGTGCTCTTTACTAGACTCGTGGGATAGTCTAGTTGTGGATATAGGTAGTAGTACAACTACCTTAGGTTTTGATGATGTGGTATCATATTTTTTGTCGAAGGAGATGAGACAAAAGAACATGGAAGGACAGAGCACAAATGCATTATTTGCAAGAGGATGCTCCCATGAAAGAAATAGATCTAAGTCCTCAAGTGGGAGATCTAAATCTAAGGGTAGATCTAAATCTCTCGAAAAGTTTGTAAAGGTATGTTGGAGATGTGGAAAAGAAGGGCACTTCAAGAAGAAACATAGATCCAAAAGCGTTGAGAGAGTGAAGGGATCTGAAGGTGCTCCCTCTACAGAAGAAAAGACCTCCAAGGAAGAAGGAGGGGATGTGTACTTGGATTCTTCAATCACACATGCAAATTGTGAGGAATGGATGGTTGAATTAGGTGCATCCTTTCATATTATTCCCCACATGGAGTGGTTCTGTGAATATAAAAGGTATGATGGAGGTAATGTTTTCCTAGGTGATGACTCGAAAAACAAAATCATAGAACGAGGAAAAGTCAAGTTGAGGCTCATAGATAGAAGGATTAGAACATTTCCTAGTGTTCTGCACATCCTAGGATTGGTTAGAAAGTTGATTTATGTAAGCAAAATGGACAATGAAGGGGTAAAAACAATATTTGAAAAAAAACCCTGCAAGATGGTTTGAGGAGCAATGGTGTTGTTGAAGGGAGTTCGGATTGGAACTCTGTATAAGCTACAAGGAAGCACTATTAGTGATGGGTGTAATAGTTCCATTTTTCCTAATATTGGAGTTGAAGAAGAAAAAACTCCTACAGTCTCTGGAGAAAAGGTTATGTTGTGGCATCAAATACTGGGGCATATCGGAGAGAAGGGTCTTCGATTACTACACGGTAAAGGTATGGTTGAAGGTATGTCTAACTACTCTCTAGATTTTGATTTTTGTAAACATTGTGTATATGGGAAGCAAAATCGGGTAATATTCCTCTCTGGTGCAATGAGGGAAGAAGGAATTTTATAGCTAGTGCACACTGATGTTTTTGGACCTATGTCGGTTCCATAATTGGGAAAATCTATGTACTATGTCTGATTTATAGACGACTTCTTGAGGAATACTTGGATATATTTCCTTAGGAATAAATCTGAAGTCTTTGATAGGTTTAAAGACTTTAAGTCTCTTGTTTAGAATCAAACAAAGAAAATAATTAAGGTGATGAGGAAGGATAACGGTGGAGAGTTCCATGGGAATGAATTTGAAGAATTCTTTAAGAAATGTGGTATAGAAAGGAAAAATAATACTCCTTAACACCTTAGCAGAATGGAGTTGTAGAAAGGATGAACAAGACGTTATTGGAAAAAGAAAGGTGCATGCTCAGTGGTGTCTGGTTAGGGAAAGAATTTTGGGCAGAGGCAGTGGGTACTGCATGTTACTTGGTCAATCGATCACCCTCATCATCACTGGATGACAAGACTCCACATGAGGTATGGACTGGTAAGAAACCCTCCCTCAAACATCTCAAGGTATTGGAATGTGAGGCCTATGTTCATGTTCCAAAGAAAAACACGAGTAATGTAGATAATAAGGTTGAAAAGTGTATCTTTATTGGGTATAAATATGGTCTCAAAGGTTATAAGATTTGGAACCCAGAAACTAAGAAGGTTTTCTATAGCTGAGATGTGGTATTTAGAGAAATGAAAGATGTTTTCAAATAGGAAGTCCTACCAAGTAAGTAAGAACCAAAGAAAATAGAGTTTGAGTCAAAGGATGATGAATCAGACTCTACAGAAGAACATGAATAATAAGAAGAAGACCCTCATACTCCAATATTGAGGAGATCGGTTCGGGAAAATATGCTACCTGAAAGGTATACTCCACCTGATTTCCATTCAAATTTTTCTTTGTCTATTACTGATGATGATCCTAGAACTATTAGGGAGGCAGTGGATTTAGAGGATGGAAAACTATGGGAAAAGGCCATGGTTTAAGAAATGGAAACCTTGGATAAGAATGAGGCTTGGGATCTAGTGGAGTTGCTGACTAGAAGAAATCCCATTGGCAACAAATGGGTATTTAAAAATAAGTTGAATGCAAAAGGCAAAGTAGAGAAATACAAAGATCTGTTAGTAGCAAAGGGTTATTCCCAGGCTGAGGGAATTGATTTTGGTGATATTTTTTCTCCTTTTGCCAAGTTAACCTCTATCAGATTTATGTTATTTGTTGCTGTTGCATTTGATTTTGAAGTAGAATATATGGATGTGAAGACAACACTCCTACATTGGCATCTGGAAGAATAAATCTACATGAATCAACCAAAAGGATTTGTTGTGAAGGAAAGAAGGAGCTGGTATGCAAGCTGAAAAAGTCCCTATATGGTTTAAACAATCACCAAGGATGTGGTATAAAAAATTTAATACTTATATGTTGGGACTTGGATTTACAAGAAGAAAAGAGGATCATTGTATATATTTAAAATTAATTGGTGATCATTTGATTTATTTGATCTTGTATGTGGATGACATGTTGCTGATAGGAAAAGAACAAGGAGATTATCCAGGATGTGAAAACTCAGTTGTCCTCTAAATTTGACATGAAGGATCTTGGTGCTGCAAATTTCATTTTGGGAATGGAAATTAAAAGAGATAAAAAAAACATGAAGCTCTGGTTAAATCAAAGAAAATATGTCGAGACAATATTACATAGGTTTAATATGCAGGAATGTAAACTAGTCAGGGTCCCTATTCCTGTAGGTGTAAAGTTATCTACGGATCGATGTCCCAAGACACATGAAGAGGAGGAGGACATGTCTCGTGTTCCATATGCAAGTGCAGTTGGTAGTTTGATGTATGCAATGGTCTATAATAGAACGGACATTGCACATGCAGTGGGAGTTTTGAGCAGGTATATGTCAAAACCAGGGAAGGAGCATTGGACAACAGTAAAGAGAGTTTTCAGGTATTTGTGTGGCACTACTAGTTATGGATTGTGATATCAAGGAAGACTAGGTTTGGATAGAGTGTTGGACATACATGGCTTTGTGGATGCAGACTGGGCTGGAGATATGGATTGTAGAAGATCTACAAGCAGGTATGTGTTTAACCTGTTTAGAGGAGCAATCAATTGGATGAGAAAAATACAGTCTGTAGTGGCACTTACAACTACAGAAGATGAATACATGGAAGCCACTCATGCAAGAAAGGAATCAGTATGGTTAAAAATATTATGTTTAGGTATTGGGTTGGTAAAACAATATGTAAGGATATCTTGTGATAGTTAGAGTTCAAATTTTCTGGCGAAGATCCCAACTTATCATTCAAAGACAAAGCATATTGATGTTCAATATCACTTTGTGAGAGACATGGTTGAAGAAAAGAAGGTGTTGTTGATGAAGGTGGACACTTTGAAGAATGTTGCAGATCCATTAAAAAAATTTGTGAGCACTAAGAAGTTCTCTTGGTATAGAGGATCTATGGGCATTACTTCCTTGGATTGCTGACTAGTGTCTACATTGTGCTAGGCGTGCAATGGTATAAGAGGGGAGAGGGGGTTCGGGGGAAGTGCCCCCGATTTTTTTTTGACGATTTTTTACATCCATTTTTGGGCGGTTTTTCGACACATGTTTTTTTGCCGATGGTTTTCTATTTCTGGTTAAGGATTAGGGTTTTTGACTAATCTGGGTTATCGGATTCTACAAGATCCCATATGTATATTGTGTTGTAAAAATGTATGATGAGATGAATATAGAATATGCTGGTTTTCCTGGTTTGGGTTTCCAGGGGAAAAATCTCTGTGTAATGTGTGTATTTTCCATTGTATCTTTTATGTTCTTTTATTGAAAATCTGTTTGCAGTAAATATTTTTACAAGGTTAAAATATACATACCTTTGATGTAGTACTTTGTAAGCGATCCTTTTGTTAGCAAAGTGGCCTCTGCATGGCTCGTCATGGATGGCATATCGAACATCTTGTCTTCCCATACACATATTATAATGATTAGTTCTGGTCCAATATAGAAAAGGCCTCCCTCGATCTATGAGTAGGTAGCACTAAGCTTGAAAATTTTTTGCTTCTCCCGCGAAGAAAGGCATTGCATAAATTTCCCTGTGTCCAAATAATTTTCTATGTCTATGAACCATGGAGAGTTAGTAGAAACAACAAATAGATGTTCATCAAGAAAAATATCATCTACATGATTTTTTTTATTTTCATTATGGATCCTGGCGAGAAAATTTGCAACCAGATTCTCTTTCCCAGGCCTATCTACAATAGTGATATTAAACTCCTACAATAACAACAACCATCTAGTAATCTTACCATTGGCGATTGGTTTGTTCATTAAGAACTGGATGGTGGAATGATCAACATAGATAAAGACTTCATAACCCGTTATGTAATGTCTGAACTTGTTTATAACATACATAACAACTGGGAATTGTTTTTTGATGAAGGTATAAATGAACTCGGCCGACATCAAATTTTTTCTTATAAATAGATGGAATATGATAGTTAATTTTACTTTTTCCCTAATACAACTTTGAGGGTCGTATCTGAAGCATCCGTACAAATGTGAAAATGGAGGGACCGATTTGGTCCAATAAGTATTGGTGTTGTGGACAATTTTTCCTTCAAGACCTCAAAAGCATTTTGACAATGTGAGTCCCAAGAAAAATCAACATCTTTAACAAGCAATTTGAACATAGGTGTAGCTATTTTAGTAAAATTTTCAATAAATATCCTATAATAGCCAGCATGAACTAAAAGAAGTCCTACCTCTTTTTGTGACCGTAGTACTGGAAGGTCCATGATGACTTTGATTTTAGATGGGTCTACTTTGATACTTGCATAATAAATGCGATGATTGAGAACAATAACCTCTGTTGATAACAATCGACACTTTTCATTTCTTAAGGCGAGTTTATATTCTCTACATCTAATCAAAACTTTATCGAGGTTATCAAGTGCTTCCTTAAAAGTATTACCATATCTTAAGATTTCTTTATTCAGCTCCTGGAAATCAATATAGATTTTCCATTTACCATTTTTCTTAGGTACGATCACAAGTGATGAAACCCACTTGCTATAACAAATTGGGTATATAAAGTTTGCATTCAACAAATTTTCTAGGTCTTCTTTCACAATATATTTTAAAGCAGGGTTCATGTTGTAACACATCCGACCCCCTAACCCTTTCTTAGGCTAGTGGGATGTTAAAATTTATCTTTGTAAACTTAGCTTTTATCTATCTCTAAGGTCCATAGATGGATTCTTCTCGCTGAGAGCTCTCCAATGATTATGACCATGCTCAGTTCCGATCTCTGAATCTAAAGTTACAACCTTCCAAAATTTACAGGCCCTCATTGTCAAAATCCATCTTACTACCACATGACATCCTACCACTTGTTCCATTCAATGTGGTGCTAACATGGCACCTATCCCCTAACTCATTTCTCCATGGTGTCGACTTCACTAGAACTTCCTTCGTCATCATCCGGGTCTATATCCCATGAGTTATCATTTACCCCAAACTGTCTCGTTTCGATGACGATCACTTTGGCAGGTTCAATCCTCAGATATGATGATCCTTGGGTTCCGACAATCAACGAACGAGATTGCGTCTGCACCCCCAACTGGCGTGAAGGTCATTAAAGTCCATCCCACTAGTTCTTTGCTATGGTGAGCATGTGGTTCCTACGCAAATCCATGACTGAGATCTCATCTTGCCTCTCCGTCGACCAAGGATTGTTGTTCATATTTAAGCCTCATTTTCATTGTCAACTCATTATCCATACCTTGATTTAGGTCCTTACTTGCATATCTCTGATGAACGACTGGGATCTAATCAATATCTAGATCCGACGATCTATATTTTAATCGAAGACCTAATGGTTCCTATCCCTTCCGAGACCACTCCCATCCCATCAACCATTCAATCGGTGACACCTGTCACCACCAGAGGCATGTTGGCTTCCATGCTGGAATGCCACAATGAAATCACTTCATCATCTCCTTTTTTCACTTAAACATAACCTACAAAAATATACGACGGAGATCAACTTTCACCTATATGCCTATCAACGACTCTCGTTTATTTTCAAGACCTTCATCGACGATGACGCTCTTTGGAACCATCGTCCAACTTCGCCAACCTCCTATACCCTGACAACAATGTGGTTGGTACCAACGGTCTAGATATTACCAAGGTCACTCCTGACAAATCAAGAGTCCTCATCCCATCTCAAGGTCTTTTTCGTCGTCGGACTTCACAGTGCCATCTATATAATCTTTGTCGGAACTCTCTTGAAATTTCATGGCACTTCCAATACACCCACCACCATTGTCATCTTTCATCGACCTCACACAGTGAACAATGAATGGGGACAACGCTGAAATTTCTTCAAACTGTGCATGTATGTGTCGAAATTTGACATGGTTAGACTAGAAACATGCCTTGAAGGTATGCGAGGGTTTCAAGACTCAAGGATGTCTGATGTCCCCACATAATCTTTGATATCATCCATGTTTTCATCAACGTTCATAATGGATGTCTCATTGTCCTCATTCATCATTTCCATATGTATAATCGTTGTTGGAACTCTATTGAAATGTCATGGAATTTCCAATTCACCCACCACAAATGTCATGCATCGACCCCGCATAGTGAGCAGTGAATGGGGCCAATGGTTAAATTTATTCAATATGTTCCTGTATGCGTCAAAATTTGACATGGTTAGACTAAACACATGCCTTGACAGTATGGGAGGGTTTCAAGACACAAGGATGTATGATGCCACCACATGATATTTGAGATCATCCACATTTGCATCAACGTTCATCATGCACGTCTCATTGTCAATGTTTGTCATTCCCTTGTATAGAATTGTTGTCGGAACTATCTTGAAATTTTGCATGGAACAAACTATCCATGTCAAATTTTGGTGCATGTCAAATGTGAATAGAGTATCCATGTCAAATTTCGGTGTATATAGAAACATTTTGAAAAAAATTCAATGTTGGCCCCATTCACAGGTCACTGTTTCCCATCATCTACTCTATCCCTAGTACAATGACTTTTAATAGTTTTCTCCTTTAAAATTCGACCGAGAAAATTAAAAAGAATTGAGGACGAGATAAGATGATATATAGAGTGGTTCTGTGAGTGATCTTTGAGTATAAAGATGAATGAATGAACTTCTCTTGGTTTCAAGAACAATTTATTCTCTACTAAACAAGGCCAACCACGTGAAGGTGGAAACTCATATGGCCCCTCCCCCCCTCACATCGCTCTCAATTCCCCAATACCCAATCTATAAAATAGAAAATAAACAAAAAGCAACATAGTAATCATGCATAGAAACTACCAAAAAAAATGAAATAAAACTTAAAAACATGTAATTAACCCACATAAAAAATTATTTAAGAGAATAATTCATACAAATTAAAATATCTAGTTACGTACCTCATCGACCAACGCAACATTTGTATCATCCTTCTTCTGTATCTTCTTCTTTATCATCCAACTCAACATCTATATCAACATACGGTTCATAAAAAATGTTGAAAGGATTGATGATATCATCATCATCAATGTCATTTTCAAGCATATCTTCATCGATATCATCATCAAGAATTGGTGCATTGTCTCGTACGCCTGGTTCATCTTCTCTGTCTTCTTCATATGTTGACCCATATTCTTCCTGCTCTAGACCTACATCATCTTCTTCTTCAATATCATCATCTTCATCTACAATATACCTTACTAGCCTTCCACTTGGATCATATCTAACAACAAATGCCCAATTCCTCTTACATGGAACCTTTGAGTAAAAGATTTGTTCACATTGACTTGGAAAAACATAGCGGTCATTTGCTTTTTCAAAAATTGTTGTTTTAATCATTGAAAATCCATTGACATGTTGAATAACAGTTCTTTCCTCATCATGTTCATGCATTCATAAATTATACCATTTGAAATCAAACAAAAATAATTTGAAGGAATTAAAGTCACACTCAATTATATCATTCAAAAACCCATAGTATCTATTTTCAGATTCTCGAGGACATCTGTCACTCCTAGAGGAAAAATTAGTGACCTGGAATACTGCAGTTATCCCACTATCAAAAGTTTTTCTGGTTTCATCCAACTATTTCATGCGAAATTTACGACCATTACACCACATAGCCTTGTGGCGTTTCAACTGCAATATGCCAGACATGTAAAAGATGCATTGTCAATTAATAATAACAAATTTATATAACTTGGAAAGTATAATATGAAAAAAAAAACACACCTACAGTCACATTAATATAATATAAAATAACTGAATAAAATGGGTGAATTTGCTTGCCTTTCCATCTTTCAAACAATATGATAAATCTATTTCCCTCTAAGTTACATCAGAATCTCCATTACGATGAGCTTCTCTAACCAGTTTAGACAGTTCTTTCCATGATAACCTACCGCCATGACATTGTTTACATCTATCAATCCATACCTTCATCTAGTAAAGATTGTTTTCAATGTATAAATGTAGAGCATCCCAATCTTGAGAAAGTAACCGATAAAAAAATCACAATTCACCAATATTAAATATTAGATATAACCATAGTAAATATTAATAAATGATGAAAGAATAAATATTAAATGAGTATGATCATATGCACAAAAAAATGAAAATTTATATTTATTAAAAATATCCACAATTTAATTACCTCTCATTTTCTTCATTGTAGCTTTCCCTAACAACTGCTCCCTTTCAATTTTTTTGATGGAGCTCACATCCCAAATGCAATCCACCGCATGCATAATTTGCGCTGCTAATTTAGGAAGATACTGACTAATATACACCATGGATTCATATACCATATATCCCTCCACCATATAACCCTAAGGACGTGCTCTTTGTCTAACCAAAGCCTTCAATGATTTCAAGTGCCTCTCCACCATCCACATTGACCTTGTGTGTACAGGTCCACACATTTCAATCTCCTCAAATTGATGTATGAGGTAGTGTTCTTGTGCATTGAAAATTTTTGGAGGTAGATACTTCTGCATTTCACACATTAGACGAGAAATTTCTCTCTTCCAATACTTTATATCATCTTCATGGATTTCTTTCAATGACAACCATCTACAGATCATGACGTAAGAAAATAACATGTTTCATCAAACCATGATACATATTACATTAGAAGTAAAACACATGTCATTAAGCACAACAAAAAAAATGTTTTTTTTTTTACATATATATTGCAGCTACTTACCTCATGTATTTTCCAAGATAATATATAACTCATTTGACGTTGTTGTCAAAGTCATTTGGGAGAGATAGAGGTAGAACATACTGTAACAATAAAAACGAATCGTTACTTGTTCAAAACTAGACAAAAAAAAAAAAAACTCTCAAAAATGTATACGACCAATATATAAATATGAATACTAAAATGATTAATTACCTTAATGAAGGTATGCCAATCATGTGTTTTTATCCCACCAAATTCACCTTTCTTCATTAAGATATTCTTTATGTTTGAACAAAAACCTGTGGGAAATTTAATTTTTTGAATGACCTCTTTTACACCATTTCTTTGCTGCTATGTTAATAACCATGGAAGGTTATTTTGGTCTCCATCATTATTTGATTGGATCAAACTTTGAATTGCATGATTGGCTTCCCGAATGTCATTACAAATTTTGACAATTGTTTCTTTATCCCTCCTGCCATCTATGATTCACCATAATGTTTTTGTCACATTCTTCCTGATATGCATTGTAACAAATAATCGTCATAGTAAGGCAACCTCATGAATTGAGAGGGATAACATTTCATTCCTCGTGGAAGCCCATTATTACTAGCTTCATGACAACGACATTGATTAAGCATAAAAAAACCATAACACTATTTATCAAATGCGGTAAAATAAATTGAATAATAAAATAAAATTTCAAAACATGATTCCATTTACGATACATAAACAAAATGCATACCTCGAGGATTAATTCTGTCATATGCCAAATTCCATAGGCGAGGTGTCATTCTTTGTGGTTTTAGTCTAGTCTCTTGTTTCCCATTGAAAATATCTTTTTCAGTAGTATGATACTTATGGTTCTTAGAGAGGAAGTGTCTATACTCATCAAACACCTCATTTCCTAAACTTTTTGACTGGCGAGATTTCATCTTAGGACCAAAAACTAGACATGCAAATTTACCCTTTGTTTGAAGACCTGAACAAATGGATTAATGTGAATTATTAATATACAAAATGATTATTTAAACAACATGCATGATATATTCAATTAATTGTATACTATTCAAGCATGCAATATGGAGTGTTACATACCACAAAAACATGTTAGTCCTAGGGCATCATGAATTGTCCATAAAAGTATTCCACAACATTGAAATCTCTTCTGCCCTATTGGTTTACAAATGTCATTCATAGTTATGCCCTCCCATAACTTTAGTAGCTCGTCGATAAGAGGCTCGATATACACATTCATGTATTTAACTTGGTACTTACATAATTGTTTTAAATTACACAAATTACTACCATGGTATGTATATATACGTAAATAAATAAATAAAATATGTTATGCAAAAAAAGAGACAAAATGAAAAATTTACATTCGAAAAATTAATGTAAACAAATAACTGTAATAATCAATGCCAATATTATGTGCTCCCTCTTTATTGACATCCAAGGAGGAATGATATTGTTGATAACAAAAATAGGCCACACTGAGTAAACAGACCGAAGCTGTCCAAATGGATTAACATCGTCAGCTTCTAATGAAAACCTAACATTACGAGGTTCATCTGTAAATTCTGGCCATTTTGCAACAATTTCCTTAAATGCATAACCATCTACATGCATTCGAAGAACACCATATTAAACTCTCTTTTGTGCATGGTAATCCATAAACCGTGCTATGCTTTGGCACATGAACAGTCGCTGCAAACGTGGAATTATGGGAATATGTCAGAGAACCTTTCGAGGGACCATTTTTGTTACTTGATCGGTTCGATATCTATTGATACCACATACCAGGAATTTTGTTTTCGATGCATGTTTTCCATAATATATAATATGATCATGAGGACATGCATCTATACTTTGATACTCCATTCCAATGTCTTTCATAATGGCATGTAAATCTCGATATGTGCGAGGTAAAATATTTGACGAGGGTAACAAAAATTTAGCTAACAATCTAAAACATAAAACATAAATAGTTAATGTAAATAATAGTAATTGTAAATATTGCATTTTTATTTTACACATTAATTAACACTAATAAAAATGGGGAAAAGTCAACCTTTATGTAGATGTGATGAAACATATTACATACCTTAGGATCTGTGTCATACAAGTGTTCGACAAATGATTCATAACCTTTAAGTTCACCAACAACAATGTAGTGGAGAGACGATTTGATCTTGACCCTTTATAAAGTCATTTATTTTCCTTTTCAATCAGAGGTTCATCATAAATACCATCAC
This sequence comes from Picea engelmannii, assembly GCA_009831015.1. NCBI lineage: Eukaryota > Viridiplantae > Streptophyta > Pinopsida > Pinales > Pinaceae > Picea > Picea engelmannii. The sequence goes on from ML800149.1 coordinate 146,351, forward strand.
TACTGTCCCCATGATCCTCATGTGGATGACTGAATAAGTCTTGGATAATTTGATTTATCCCATCATCTTGAACTATGTTATTATTGTCATCTACTTCCATGGGATCATTAACTTGATCTTCATTATCTGCTTCAAGTTCTTCATCTTATACAACATCATTTCTACTACTACTTGGTGCTTTGTGCATAAAGTTAGGGGGAAAATCTAACTTTATAATTACAAACAATCATGAAAAATTAGTGTAGGTATAAAACGATATAAAAGTTTGAGAATACAATAAATATTAAAACAGATAATGAATATATATATATATATATATATATATATATATATATATATATATATATATATATATATATATATATATATATATATATAGCTAATTACCATGGGACAATATTCATTTGATCCCCGATCCATGTGCCCATATTTTCTACAATGTTTTTTAGCTGTTACTATTAAAACTCTTTCGGGACGTCTAGTACAACAATTTTTGCAAGGGAAATAACATTTACCGTCACCCTTTTCACCCTCTTTAATTTTTTTCCCACCTCTAATGTTTTCTGACATTCTTCCCCACGGACATATACTGAAAAAAATACCTGTTTTTTGTTCGCCAAGAAGACTGACTTATACCCTTTTTGAACTGTCATTATTATAGCAAACTTGTTGCAACATCCGTAAAATGAAACATATTTATAGATTTTATAACGTCACAATTCCGACGATAGTTGACCAAGTCAAATTTGACTTGGTCAAATACTAGGTGACCGTTGGGGTGGGGAAAACCTAGTGTCCACAACATCGCAAGTGTGACAAATATTTCACCAACGTCGCAAGTGAGACAAACATTTTACGTCGTTGCAAGAGAGACGTCCTCTGAACTTCGTCGCAAGTGAGACAAACATTTTACGTCGTTGCAAGAGAGACATTTTTAGTAGTACATCGCAAGAGTGACATTATCGGGAAATATGGAGAAAAAAATTAAAATTTTCTCTATTTTTCGACAGTATGGCCAATTTTGTCCATAACGTCACAAATAGAATGTCACAATTTTTCCACTATGTACTAGTGGAGTTTTCCAAGCTTATTTGATAATTGAGATAGTTGGGGCATTTTGAAGCCATAGGGGGTTGAAGCAGAAGGGGATGGGACCAAAGTTTTGGAGGGAAGCTAGTATAATGGAGATGGGTTTATGATCATAAATAGCAAAAGGGATGGTGTTGGAAGACATGACGATGGGGATGAGAAGAAAGTTGCTATGGAGGAGAAAGCAATCCAATCGTGCAACAATGTGGCCAAGGCCAGATCGTTTATTGTTCCATGTGAATTTAACCTTGGGGGGTTTGAAATCAAGAAGATCCTAATCAGAGACGAGATGTTCCATCATCTTAGACATTGGATCTCTAACACAATTTCCCCCTCTCTTTTCTGTATTTTGGAGGATTGTATTGAAATCCCTATCTACTATGCATGTTTGTAGATCCATATTTTGTTTAAAGGAGAATAAGGATATCCACCATTCAACTTTATCCCTATATATATTAGGCATATAAATATTGACAATGGAAAATTTGAGACTTGTTTCCCTATTGCATAAAATAATGAGCAAACAATTATTTGTATAGAAGGTTACCTCAAGTTCAAATTTTGTTGAATCCCACAGAGTCATGATGCCTCCTGAGTCCCTTGCTGAACTTTTGGTTATTCCTTCACTATTTGACATAGTTTTTTTCGCTCATTGGATGGCTTTTGATTCCTCCATTTTAGTCTCCTGGAGGAGGATTACTTTTGGGTTCTTTCATTTAAAATTTCTCCCTCCTCGGGAACATGACAAGATTTCCCTTTAGGGGGTGCTCTTTATACTACTATTGTCTGATCCTCTGAAGCATGAGTTCCTTTCTTACTTTTTTCCTCTTCGAATTATGCCTCTTCTTATTCTCGATTCTGGGGTCTATC
>ML800149.1:159863-174216 GCA_009831015.1 Picea engelmannii
TTTCCTTACTACAACACTAAGTGATTTTGGAATTGAGCATATATAGTGCGCAGCTATCTTTGAAACAAAAGACTTCCCTGGGTTGATAATTTATGTTTCACTTGGTTGTTTGAAATTAATTAAGCAATTATAGTGACCAACAATTGCTAGGAACTAAAGAAGAAGAAGATTTGTGCAAAGATTTGATTTGAAATCATGGAAGATCTGTGCATAGATCTGTTTCCCTAGTGCGCAACATCCTACTTGACCTGTGAAGCTTTGTGCCAAGAAAGAAAGGTCAGATCTGTAAGAAAAGAGGTTGATATCGAAGAAAAGAAGAAAGATCTGAACGCTTTGTGCTCTAAGAAAGGTAAAAGTGGAATTTTCTGATTAAAAGAGGTAAGATCTGTAAGCTTTGTACTCTGTAAAAATAAGGTAAGTGGAAATTTTTTGTTTCTAAAGCATGGATCTAGGTATGTTTGATAGATTTTGTCCTAGCTTAAAAACTAGGGAATTAATATATGAAAGAAGGTTTGATATGAATAGATCTGATAAGAATAGTGATAGATATGTTATACCTATGCATAGAAAGAATGTTTGGACTAACAAATAGATGCAGGATCCTGGAAAGAATTTGTTGCAGGTTAGCTCCTATGATCCTAGTGCGAAGTACAGAAGAGGCTGGGGATCATTTAAAAGAAAGAGAGGATTAAACCTCTATTACAATTGTAGAAAACTGGGACATCTAGCTAAAGAATGCCCTGGTGGAAGGCCTAGTTGTCTTTGTTGTAAATATCTAGACCATGAAGTATTGGATTGCCCCAGAATGATTGCTAAGCTTGAAGGAATGAATCTGAACCAAGAGGCAGATCCAAAAATAGTAGAACCCTAGAAAGAATCAGTGAAAGTATTGCTACAGATGAAAGAAACCTTGGATGACCACCGACATGTTAGCTTATCAAAGATCTTTAAAGAAAAAGAATGCATCGAAGCAAGAATAGGGGACTTCGACATTGATTGTGTTTTGGATGAGGAAACACAGACGAATATTATGCCAGAAAGAACTTGGGAAGCTATAGGGAGGCCTGCTATGATCCCTTCACTAGGAGGAATAAGTTTATTCAAAGGAAATCTAGTAAACATACGTGGAAGGTTAGCTCAGATACCCGTGACTATCAATGGAACTTCGACAAAAGAAGACTTTGAGATTATTAAATTTGTTGACGACAACGCCCCGTTTACCATGCTAATAGGAAAACCCTAGATTGATAGAGATCAAGCCAGACGAAAGGAAGAAGAAGAAGTCTTGGAACAAAAGAAGCAAGAGTTAAAAGACTTTATGACCAGAAGGATCGTGCACTTGATTGAGGAACAAAAGAGCAAATTGCAGATATTTAATACTATCAACTCAGATGTTGAAGCTAAGAGAATACTAGAGGATCCTCAGAAGATTGAAGTACCTATCCCAGAAAAAGAAGAAATATTACCCCTGAGTCCTAGGAGAGAACCTCAACAACGTGCAGTGACTATGCTAAAAGAAGATAGGAATCAGAATGAAAAAAGACAGACCGAATTGAAGATTACTGGAAAAAAGGCTAGAAAGATAAGTAAGAAGAGTGCTAAGATTGAAAAGTTACGGAAGGCCCCAGAGGGGACATCGCAGAAATAAAACTTGCAGAATGGGAGCTTCACTGGGATATCAGAACAACGACATAGGTCACTTCACCATGGTGAAGCAATATAGCCGTTGGGGACTATATATCTGTTCGACTGATGCTCCGAACGACTGGAAAAACATTTATGGTTCGCCACCTGACCGTTGGACAGTGCCATAACGGACAAAACAAGAGTCAATGAAGCCTCATATCCGTTGCAAGCAATCCGTTGTTGAGTTTCCTATTTACCCCGTCGCGCCATGCACGAAGAACACTTTTTCCAAATCGAGAATTTGAGCTTGCAACCTTGGTTAAGACTGTCAAGTGATCATTATGCCTCTACTTTCCATCTTATTTCTATGTCTACATTACTTCATGAATTCGATATTATTAACCCCGAGCGCATATGTCCGAAGAGATTAGCGCACTTGAAGAATCTGCGAAGGAAGTACTCGTTGATCTCGGGACTGAGAAAGTCATGTCGGAAAGAAGGATGTATGCAGGTGTGAAACCATCATTGACAGGAGGATTCCAAGCTTCTCCATCGACTACTCACGGAGCAGGAACTTCCAGAATCACGACATACATGAGAACGAAGCATAGAGATGATATCGCGAACGCTAAGCTTATTCCAAGCATCTTACCTATGTATATACCTCCTTTGAGAAATGCAGTGAATATAGATAGTGTGCCTAGAGATTTTGACTATGCCTTGGTCATTGCGTACCTCCCAAAAGGGATACGCTCAATTCCCACAGACCAGGATAAGATAACAGCGCTGAAATTTAGTGACTTCAACCTTGGAGACCGTAAAGCTTACAATATGCTCGCTCTACATAAGTATCTGACCAGGACGAAAGGAAATAATTCAAATATTATCCCCCAGCCTTGGACCCATAACCTCGCACACTCTACCCTGCTTAATGTTATGAAGATCCCACACTTCAGACGACATAAAAAAATGAAAGCATGTGTTAAGTTGTTGTTATCCTGTTACCATGGAGGATATTTATGGCTAAATCAACGTATCATAGTGGATCCGATGTTAATCAATTGGATCACAGGCTTAAGCATGCAAGGCCCTGACCCGCAGGATTTTTATCTTGGAAAAACCATGGATAGAGCATTAGCGCATAAGATTAGAGAAACGTATGGCGATGTTGAGAAAGGAACGCGAGGCTACAAGGTTGCCTCTATACAGAAAAATGCAGTGTGCTTAGCCTGTCAACTAATTGTTGGGAAATTAGTTCGCAAGAACCGGCCCACCCAAGTGATTAGATTCGTAGTCGAACTCGCAGGGAAGTGCACAGAGGGTGTACTGATGAATTGGGTGTAGTACTTGGTAAACCAGTTGGAGCTTGACTGCAGAGAAGCCTAGGACCAAGGATATGAGTTCCATTTCAGTTGGATCCTGATCCTGATTGCTTTCATTGCATGGGAGATGCCGGAAGGTGTGACCTTCCCGGACATCAAGCCCTTTGAACCGTTGGCTGTGAAGTTCAATACCCTATGGTAATCGAGCGATATGAATAAACAATGGGAGTCAAATATTGTGTTTCATTCATATTATAATGAGTTGAAAGTAGATATCCAGTCTACATCGCGCATCACTCCGAACACCCTCCATAGGTTTCGGCCCCTGATGAAGTTCAGCGCAGATAGACACTTTCTCTACATCACAACACGTGATGATGAGCACAAGCAGTAGTTACATTCCTATTATAAATTAACAGAAGAAGATCTGGAGGAGATCACAAAGGAATGGTCGACGAACCTCCTTGTTCTAGCTGACCCTGCGGAGATATCTGATGTAGACAGTCCGGAAGTTGTGCAGGATATACCCAGACCTAGCATGCAATAGAAGATCAACGAAGTGCAAGACTTAAGCAGTGCCTCAGTGAAGACTACTTCCATCATGCTAGAGAAAGAGGGTGATGGTGAAGATTTAGAAGAAGTTGAACAGAAGCACAGAGACGAAGAAGAGAACCCTTCTTCCCAGAAGAAGTCCAAAACTCTCGTGACTAAGATGCATACCACACTAACCCCAGACGACTTCAATTTCATCATTGCAATCATGAACGATGTTGTGCTAGAGATAGTAGAGACATAGGAGGTGAAGTAGGAGCAAATGTATAATCATATTGAGATAGAGATCCAAGGATTACGACAAGCACTACTATCTAGCTATGCAATATCCACTGCGCCTTTGATAGTAGGAACACCAGAACTAGGGGATGAGCCAACTCAACTCCACCGGATTGCTGATATAGTCGAAGCTCACCTTTGATGGGATCAAGAAGAAACAACACAAGCCACTCAGGCTTTAACACAAGTATAGGTAGTTCTTATGGAGTAGCGCAGCACGTCAGAACAAGAAAAGATTTCTCTCCAAGCAAAATGGGATGCAAAGAAAGCAGAGCTACATCAAAGCAAGGAGCAGTTTCTCATTGAGCAACTTGAGATAAAGGAACTGGTCAACAGAGCACTTCACTCTATGAACATTGTCGAAGTACAGATAGAAGAATAGGTTCCACAACAGGTGGCACAATTGGAAGGAGTAATCCAGAAGCTCCAGCAGCGCATTGCAGATCTAGAGCTTTGCGCAGTACCTGAGACCCCACAGGAGATAAGAGACCAAAGAGAAACAACTGCTCATAGTGTAGTTGACAGATTAAAATATCTTTCCTTGGAGTGCAAGCAGCTAAGTAACCAGAGCGCCCAGACATATGAAAACCTTACAGAGCATCCAAAATTACAGACGTTGGAATCGCAGCTCCAGGAAGAAAAACAACATGTGGATACACTACAGGCATAGCTGAAGGTCCTGTCTGCAGTAGATAGAATGAAAAGATCTCACAAACAACGAACAACTCAGTAGCAGATCCATATGATCCAGATAAAAGTGATGGAAGTCACTCAATGAATCCAACCTGTACAAGACAAGGCATGCATGTTGTTTTCCAAGATCGAAAGCCAAGGGTAAGAGCTAGAATAGATCCTCATCACCGCAGAACAATGCCTAGAAGGACCAGTAAATGACACAGTGATCCTATAATTCACCGAGCAAGAGGCCACAACAAAGCAGCAGGTCGAAGCAACTCAAGCCAAGCTCGAGGCGTTCGAGGCATAATTGCACAGACCAGAGTGACTCGGGACGAGTCACAGGTGAGTGTTGGGGGCCTGTTGGCCCTTGACCAAGTTTTGGGATAATCTTGGTCATGTTGACCTATTTTGGGACTTCGACAACTAGTCGAAGGAAGAGCGCAAGGAGAAGCGGAGATCACGGAACCTTGACCCACTTTTGGGTCCCTTTTGGGTTTTTGGGAATATGTAATGGGAAAGGGATGTCGGCCCGTGGGTTTACCCACGCTTATGCTCACTTTTGTAATGTATAAATATATATCTAGGCATCTATCAGAATAGATAGAGATGTAGGTGATGTAAGCTAAGTGATAATAGATTTTGTAAGTGCTCTGTGCATGACTATAAGAGGTTTTGTAGAGCTAAGTGCAAGTCATTGTAAGGATTTGTGGAAGACTTTGTGATGTAGCGCAAGGAAGAAGGATCTAGAGAGCTGCGCAAATATTCTGTCCTCTGCGAAGAAGGTTTTTGGTGGCTCTGTGCTGTAACCAATTGAAGACACTAATAAAGAAGAAGAGTTGGTGGATGTAGCCCCCGGGTGGGGGTGAACCACGTAAATCTGTGTGTTATGTTTTATGCTTTGAATTGATGTGTTTATCCCTTCTTTTGCTAAGTACTTTGATATATTTAGATATATCTACTTATTCTTTGTGCTTCTTAGAGGTGTGTGAATGTTAGATCTGACATCTATGAAGATGCTTAGTGCTGATCTACAGGATCTGATCTATTTTACTGTTGCTAAGTGCTGAAATACCTTAGATCTAAGTGAATGTTGAAATGCTTTGTGCTATCTGCGAGGTATAATAAGGGTTGAATATTGACGAATGATCTATGCTAAGTGCTTTGTAAGTGATATAATCACATATCTGTGTCCCAGCTAAGGTTGTAGACACCTGAGTCTTGCAACCACCCCTGCCTCTACCTCGAGTGAGACTTCATCTACTTCGCAGGTGTTACCGAAAGGGCCGGTAGTTAGGGTTTTGTTGGTGCGCTGTTGTAGTGTTGAACCCTGGGTCTGCCCCTGTGCCAACATTAGGCAATGGGAGTAAGTGAGGATAGTCAGGAATGATTTCCCATACCATGTATTCATTGCTCATAACACATTGGAATTATTGTCTCATATGTGCTCTGAGAGAAATGTTGGGAGTTATATCACTAGAAACAAAAGGTTGTCGGGTCTAAGGGATGGTTGCATTCTGTGGATTATTTTCATCCCACATCTTCGCATTGTTCTGATCATCCAGGAACATGTTGGGATTTATATTCACCGGATCATAAACAATGGAGAAACTCACACTGCATTGATATTATTCTTTGTCACTTTCATCTTCATTTTCATGTTCTTCCTCAAAGTCTTCCTTCGACAATATTCCCAAAATTTTCCCCTTTTTTAATTTAAAATATAAAAAAATCTTCTTGTATTTCTCTTAATCCTTCATTCAATTTGTCAATTTTGGCATCCCACGAAGTATTCATTGCATCAGTTACTTGAATTCCAAGGCCCGCACAAAATTATTTAAGACCTTTGCTCAATTCCAGCGTGGAGGGATCATGACAACATTTGTAAGTGCGAAAGACATGGTGTCTAGGCCCATCCTGGATCTAATATGAATTTCAAGAGAACACAAGATATATAATAATTTATATATTAAATATTCATTTATGTATCATTCGATGTCCAATAGGTTTACAATAACGTGCATAAATACACAAGAATGGACATAGTCACATCTCTAGACAATGGAATTGACTTAACATTGACGATATAATCAATACAACATCATTAAAAGTAATATACCATAAGGTATATTATACCATCTACCATTACACTCCACTATGATGTCAAGTTGTGAGCTCGTTGATAAACGAAAAGAACTCAGAGATAAATCATATCGAGAATGGTTGAAACAATCACCTATTCAATTCCCACTATGTCCTGAGTCACCAATTCAAAACCTCGACAGTAACATTGTTTCTTCACATGTTGGGGATTAAGGCAATGATATAGAGGTTGGTATGGATGATTTCTTGTGGGACACCCAAGCCATGGAGGGAATGGTGTTACATGCATTCCAAAAAAATAAATTAGGGGATGACACTGATGTCATAGATACCTTCTTTGAAATCCTGAAATCTACTTCCACCACCCCTCTATTTGGTCGAGTACACGGGTCTGCAATGATCCAAGTGGATCTTGGTGGCCATCCACCTTTTTCACTGAATCAACATTTCGATTCTATGGTTTTGATAAACCATGATATTCACCCTTTTGATGGCGAATGGAATGTAATGGCATCTTCATTTGTTAATTACAAACATCATGTAATGATTTCCTAGTGGTTTTATGCACATGCCCACAACATAGTGTTAATGCACCGGATCCCATTAGAACTCCACAGTTAAGTGCACTTAGGCTAGAGTAGTACTAGGATGCATGACCGCTCGTGAAGTCCTAGTTTTTTACATTCCTATGGCATTTTATAAACTTAGTCCAATTTATCCCACATGAATCATGGGAATTGTTCTACTCCAAATCTCTCATATATAATTGAGATGAAGGAGACCCTTTAAGCATGCAATGGAGTATGATGTAAATCTTGTTGTGAATGAAGCATAGCCAACATCTCTTTATTTTCAGAGATAAGCTACCCCATTCTACCAATTTGTGTTCTACAATGTTTTTCTATCCTATTCATTAACAAAAGTTGGGTTTCATTGTATTTTTGTGTTCTATGCTATATTTTCTCTTTCATGGTGTTCTCAAAATAATTTGAATAAGTTGTATCAGAGTAATCTTCTCCTTGTCGTTTCTCATAGCAAGTCCTTGACGAGGTCAGGGTATAGAGATTTGGGTCTTGAGCTAGTTTCACTTGAGGACAACCGATCTCACTAGCCCAAGCAACCTCCTATGGTAGAAAAAAAGAGAGATGACAGAGCATGAGATTCTTTCAAGACGTTTCTCAAGGAATCCCTCATGTGACAGAGGAACGAGATGATGGACAACTTCACTCAGATCCTTCGAAGACTACCAATGGTGGCAGTTGTGGCATCTTTGACAATCATCTATTTCAAAGGTGCGACACCCTTCAAGGTACAAGCCAATTTTGATATCCCCTTATTTGAAGGCCAAATAGATGCAGATTCTCTAGAAAAATGGTTGAATCTGCTAGAAGGTTATTACTCTATCCAAAAAAATTCTGACAGTCAAAAGATCACCTTTGTGCTCCTTAAATCCCTTCCCCATGTAAGATCTTGGTGGGAAGGTTACTAGGAGAGATACACCGCATATGAACCTACACCATTCGGAAGATAACCCACTTGGGAGGCCTTTGCAGATTCCTTAAAGGAGGATTTCTACCCTGTCAGAAACTATGATCACCAGTACATGAGATGGACAACTCTGTGTCAAAAAAGAGACCAAACAGTGTCGAATTACACTAACATATTTCATACCTTGCACTCAAAGTTGGGTATCAAAGACTCTGAGTGACACCTGGTTTTGAAGCACCGCAATGTTATACATAGGTACATCCAAACAGATATGGATTTATTGGACATCTCCTCACTAGGAGTTGCTTATCGATATGAAGTCAAAATCGAGTAGAAATTCAAGCAACATAGTAAGCAGGAGTTCGGGTTTGAAAATGTGCCACAACAAAAGCATGGAAAAGGCAACCCTAACTCACATAATGAAGGACATATCAACAAGGAAGTCCAACCTCAAGAGAGTCATTCCAAGACGTAGGCAACGAAGGGTAATGTGAAGTTTAAGAAAGACATTGGAAAGTGGTGTGAGTTCCACAAAATCCCCTAGCACAAAATCGATGAATGTCGCTCACCGATGAATGTCACTCGAAAAAATCATTGGTGGGTGAGCTCAAAGAAAAATAATCAGAACTTGACTCATACTTTGATTCAAATCACAATAAAGGGAAACATATCATCGATGCGTAACCCACTGCTACCATCCCGGCCACAAAAATACAACTAGAAGAACTAGAGGAGATTGAGGAGGGGGAGCAGCAGTTATTCCACTCATAGATGTGGGTAAAGGGGACCCCACTACATTTCATTGTTGAAAAAGAGTCAAAATATCCTGATCTCAATAGAGGTTTTCAATATATTGAAGTTTCCAATGATGCCACACCCCCAACCATACACCATTGGATGGTTGAGTCAGGAACGAGACATCTGTGTTCACCAACTGTGCCACCTGTCCTATGGAATCAATCCCTTCAAGGATGAGGTAGTGCATGATGTTTCCCCACTTGAAGTCTATGATGTTCTTTTAGGACAACCATATATGTGGAAATGCCATGCTATCTATGAGTCTCGACCCCACAGTGTCATTGTAACTCTAAGAGGTCATCTCTACAGGGTACCAAAGGTAGTTCCAACTACTACCACTTCATTGATCTCAGAAAAAACAATGTCGCAAAGTAATATCTCAGACCAAAAAGTTGTCCCTCTTCACCATCCAGTCAGATGGTGAATATAAGGTCACTACGACCACTAAACCTCAACCCAAGACGTTTCTATCTAGCAGAAGCAAGTTGACAAGATTGTAGAGGAGCATGAAGAAAATGATATTCTTCCATATGTTCAACATAGCTCTATTAGCCATGACCCTTTTAAAGTTTTCTTAGGATCCAACCATTAGCCCCCATTTCTATATCTCTTCTTGTTTCATCTTCATCGACAAAGTTCTCCCACACTCATACCAAGGTAGATCATGTAGCCAGATTTGTTGAACAGATCCAACACCTCCAATAGGTTCATGACACCCTTCCATAGGAAAATTACAAGAAAGACATCTACTTCAACAAGGAAAGTGACTCACCAAGGTTTAGATTCAATAGAAGTTTCCTCATCTCTCGAAGGAACTTGAAGCAATGGGGACCATTACTTCCTAATGGGGGAGGAACGATCCAGGTGAATCTCGGTGGCCATCCACCTTTTTCACTGAATCAACATTTCGAGCCTATGGTTTTGATAAGCCGTGATATTCACCCTTTTGATGGGGAATAGAATGTAATTCCATATTCATTTGTTAATTACATACATCATGTAATTATTTCCTAGTGGTTTTATGTACATTCCCATAGCATAGTGTTAATGCACTGAATCACATTAGAACTTTGCAGTTAAGTGCACTCAGACTAGCTAGAGTAGTATTGGGATGGGTGACCACTCAGGAAGTCTTAGTGTTTTACATGCCTATGGAATTTTATAAACTTACTCCAATTTATCCCACATGCATCATGGGAATTTTTCTCCTCTCACTCTCTGATATATAATTGAGGTGAAGGAGGCCCTTTAAGCATGCAATGGAGTGTGATGTAAGGCTTGTTGTGAATGAAGTGTAGCCAACATCTCTTTCTTTTCAAAAATAAGCTACCCCATTCTACCAGTTTGTGTTCTACAATGTTTTTCTATCTTATTCATTAATAGAAGTTGGGTTTAATTGTATTTATGTGTTCGCTACTATATTTAATCCTTCATGTCATTCTCAAAATAATCATGATCAAACAACGTCTACCTAGCTAGGGACAAAATTGTTACTTTACAACTTGAAATCAATGTATGGTATGTCAGATGCGTGTTTCTCGTCACTTTTGAGGTAAATCACCATTAAGTCCCCTAAATTTTTAAGGAATCTTGTCACACAATGAAGGAAGAAAATGTATGATTTTATTCATGCTTAAAGATAGTGTACATTTCTATTGCCCACTAATTGCAGGTTACTCAAAGATAAGGTACTTCTGAGTGATAATGTCTTATCTGATAGCTGCACAGAGGAAGATAAAATGTTGACAATGTTATGTGTTGGGTACATATCATACCACTCGTGTCAGAATGATTTTATTCTATACAAAAATGAATATGCAAACAAAGAGATATGTCCAGAATGTGGGCATGAGAGGTACCATAAATTAAAAAAAGGGTAAGGCACATGGTCCTCCTCATAAGATATTGAGGCACATGTCTGTAATTCCAAGGATTCAAAGGCTCTTTCATTGCAAACAATTATCCATTTTGCCGGGGTGGCATGCCTCACATAGAAGTGATCTAGGAGTTATGTGAATCCCAACATATTCAATAGCCATGAAGTACATAGAGGATACATGGCCCAATCAATTCAAGGATGAAGTACATAGCCTATGATTGAACATATATATGGATGGAATTAATATGTATTCCCTCCAAAACACCAACTATTCTATTTGATTAGTGGTAGTGATTAATAACAATACCCCCCACCCCCCCATTGTTGTCCATGAAGAATGAACGTCTACCTCCGACCATCAATCAATGAATTTAAGAAATTATAGGAAGGGATACATATGTATAATGTATCAATACTCATCCCAATGGAGAGGTATTTTATGTTGTATGGCATATGTGAGTACACCACGCATGATTATCCAGTATACTAGGAGTTTTCTATGGTAATCACGTTCATTGTTTTTTTTATATTTGTAATGTTATTTGGCATACTTCATTTGGTGAAACTATATTTTTGACACTAACATTCTCTGTATACGATAACATCACAAGTATTGTAACAAGAGGGTATCATGGATGTAAATTTTGTGTACCTTCTATAAAGTCTAGGTGGTCCAACCACCTACGAGAGCCATTGTATGATTGTTCAAGGGTTTTCCTCCAAGAAGATCACTCTTATAGAAGAGTTTCACATCTACTTTCAATGGTAAACCAAAGATAACCCGGAGAGCTGAAACAATGACACCGACAAATTGGATTAGGGAATATGACACAGATAAGGAGAAGGAAATGTTAGAATTGTTTGATTCAAATGGGGAACCTATCTTCGATGATCCTTCATTTTTTGACACCTATGTTAAGAAAATTCCCATTGGGATGAAAAGGAAATTTGTATTTTATGAGCTTCCATATTGGGAGCATCTTAATATTGAACACTTACTAGATCCCATGCATATATTAAAAGATGTTTCATCTTCTTTATGGAAACACATATTATGGAATAAAAGTGACATGCTGATTGTTAAGAGAGATATTATTGCTTCAAATACTAAAAAGAGACATTGGCCAAGAAAAGAAACTAGAGGAGAGGATGGTCCCTCTTGGTCTTTTAAAGAAGGTGATGTCCCATGAATTTTTAAGAAATATGATTTTTCTATCTTGAAGAATGTTATATTGGGTGGGAAGGCAACTTCTTTATGTTAGACAACTGAGAGGAGGGGGTAAATCAGTTATTACCATGCTTAAAAAATTATACCCATTTTAAACTCATTAAAGAACACTGAATGATGATCACAATAATTCAGGGAAGTAAGCAATAGAGTATTCAACATCAATCACACACATGAAGTATACAGAAACAAATATTCCTGAGGAAACCCATAAAGTGAGAAAACCTATCTTCTTTTAATGAAAGGCATTCTTTTTATGTTCTGTACATCATCTATCTTTGAGAACCAACTCAATGTGAGGATACCACCTCTGTTTTACAAGCTACAACTTGTTGAGAGCACCAACTCTTTGGTTTCTCTAGCACCCACTAGAAGGAAACACCAACTCCCTGAGTGTTCCAACACCAACTTCCAGTCACACAGGCACCACCCTACCACCCTGGTTTTTCTGGATGCAACCATATGGAAGCTACAACTCCCTGTGTTCAAGCACCCACTTGAAACTCTGAGGAAAACAGTCCTCCCTAGCACCACCCTACCACCCTGAGATATAAATCTTTTCTTTCTAAAATTTATTACAATGATACAATATTTATCAATGGCTTACCAATCTCATCATTGTTCGGATACACTTCTCTTCTCTACCTGCATCAGTGTGTTCCTACTCGCATCTTCTTGTGCTTAGGTTCTTGTACAGTCTGTTGTTTTCACCATTTTTGCTCTATCCATCTTATGTTCTTCATCTCCGCATCTTTCATGCTTTGTTCCTGCTGTCTCCTTGATCACATACAGTTCTAATTTTTTTACCAAGAAACAACAACCTCTCTCTGTCACATAATTTTTCTTTTATTCCTACTCTCATCATCCATTACACTCCGCATTTCTAATGCTCAAGTCGGGAATCTCAAAAATGCTCCGGAATCAAGATTCCAATGCTTAGGAACAATGATTCAACCGATCAGGAACAATGATTCAATTAGTGTATTTGAATCGTAACTGATCAAGAAATCATGAGATGAAACAACAATCCTTCAATCAGATTCCGTTTGATCATCACCGTTGGATTATACATGCAGAGGCCTTTTTGAATTTTCAATGCGTAACCTCCGATGTGGAGCCTAGCAACGCTAGCTCCTTCCCCTATCTTCTGCTGATGTGACCTTGGGCGATGGTCTGACGTGACCACGTGATTTTAGGCACAAGAACTTTTCTCATTAGCCTCTTGTCGCATGTGACCTCGAGCTACATCCTTGACTAAGCAAACGATTGTGGGCGTGTCCAAGAGTGGTTTGGGATCAACCTCTTTTCTCCCCGCAATCCACCTCCAGCTGCCACGTACTCTTTCTCCAAAATTGTGGTTTCAATTGCGACCTGCACTTAAATTTTTAAAGTTTGTGCACCTTCAATCCCCGCAATGCGATGGGATCATCGATCTCACGATCTTGACGGTGCTCCTAAACTGACAGATCAGATCTAACCTTCTTAAATCAATGACTGTCATCTATTTCGTGATCTGGGCTCCGATAGTTTCCAATCTCAAACGTTTCTTTCCTCTGTACGCCAATCTTTTGGAGTCAATGATCTGTGGACACCTGTCCTTTTTAATCGACGGATCAACCTTTACTTCAGGAATTTGACCTTTCAACCAGATCAATGGTTATGCGGCCCCTTACTTGATTCAACGATTGAGATCTCCTTTTCTACTTCGGGCTTCGACGATTTCAATTCTCAACCTTCACACTCTCCCATAATGCTTTTAGCCAAAGTCCATAGATTCTTGCCACGTGTCCCCCTCAAATCAATGGTCCTCGTGCACTTCAGGACTTCAGCCTCTGGTAATTTCAAACCTTTCTCCTTCGTGTTTTCCCGTAATAGTTTCTCCCAGAGTCAATGTTCTATTGACACATACCCTCTTGCATGATCAACGATCATAAGTGACTTCGGCCCTTCAAGACTTTAGACTGATCACTGCTTCATTCTCCTCCGAAGTGGTCACCTGCTAAATAAGTCATAGATGGTGGAGACCACTTGCTGTCGATTAACACTTCTACTTACACTATCCTTCCACTATACTAGATCAACGGTTGAGAATGCACTCGAACTGATCTTCAGATCAGACGAATAATGTCCATTTCAAGACTTCGGGACTTTAGGCATCTGCTAGTGTTGAAACTCCTGAACTAAAACTCTCAGAGTGATGTAAATTTCTTACATCACTTGATGATGTGGCACGAGCCGAGTGTCTGCCATGTTTCACTCAGATTCGTTATTTGCACGTACCTGAAATTCTGATTTCAACTTGACACTTATTATTGTCTAACTGTGCCACATGTCTTTGCTGACGTGGGTGAGATCAATAGGCAGTGTAGTGGAGTGTGACGTCGGAGCACGGAGGTGGTATGT
>ML800149.1:174266-188041 GCA_009831015.1 Picea engelmannii
TAGATCTGAGTGCCCGATTATCAACCGCTAAGATTAGTGCACCCTTCTTCTAACTTATCCTATTCTTCCACTTTAGAATGCTCTGACGCCTGAAATTTACTATGGCTCTCCAGCTCTCCATCTCTCCGGACTTTGGGTATTTCAAATCTCAAACTTTGCTCCTCATTTATCCTATCTGTCACTTAATTTGATCTGACAGTCATGAAGAATCTCGAATCAGATCGACGATCAAGGATTTTGATTTGGATCACGTATCTGTATTGCGATTTCCCTTCTGATCTTTGATCTCTGCATATTGTTCGCTTCTCCTCCCGAGCTTATGCTTTTCCTATTTTCCATCATCGTTGTTGTTCTTGCCATCAATGACAAGCACACGCTTCATGTAAAACATGCCAACAATACCCCCCTTTGGCATTGATGGAAACCTTGAAAGGATGCACTATTCTTCTTAGACCTTCGACTGTAGCATCCAGACCACACCTTTTCTCCCCCTTTGACATCAATGTCAAAGAAAACATGCTCCCCCTGAGTTGTTGCAGTACTTTTTCAGAGGTATAAGATATTCAACAACCACATACTCCCCCTTATAGAATGGACTCTCATAGGTAAGAGAAGGGATGATGCCCAGCTTCTGACGAAGATATTCAAATGGTGTCTTGACAAGGGGTTTAGTAAAGATTTCTGCAATTTGTTCTGTGGAAGGAATATAATTCAGTTGAACAACTCTGCTTGTAACCTGCTCTTTGAGAAAATGATACTTTATTGGTATATGCTTCATCGTTGACTGGAGAACATGATTCTTCGAGACACTAATGGAACTGGTGTTATCACAGTGAAGTGGAATGGGATCAGTATAAGTTACCTTCAAATTTGCAAGATTTTTTATCATCCATAAGATCTGAGTGCAGCAAGTAGCAACAACAATATACTATGCCTCTATAGTTGATAACGAAATAGATCCCTGCTTCTTACTAAGCCACGCTACTAACAAATCACCTAAGAAGAATGCACCCCCACTGGTGCTCTTTCTCTCATCCAAACAATTTTCCCAATCAACATCTGAATATGCAGTTAATTGAAAATTATGATTTTTAGGATACCAGAGACCATAAGTCATTGTACCCTTCAAATATTTGAATATCCTTTTGATAGTTGTTAAATGACTTTGTTTAGGAGCAGTCTGAAAACGACCTACCATTCCAACTGCTTACATTATATTAGGACGAGATGTTGTGATGTACAAAAGACTGCCTATCATTGATCGATATGTTCTTTGATAAACATCGGGTGAAATATCATCTATACTGAGCTTGCAACCAACCACCATAGGTGTACTAACATGAGGGGATTCTTCCATCTGAAACTTCTTCAACATCTCTTTCAAATACTTTTCTTGAGAGATAAATAGACCTGTAGAACTCCGATTGATTTGTAAACCAATAAAATATGAAAGTCCTCCTATCAAGGACATATCAAACTCAGTCTGCATTGAATTAGAATACCACTGAACTAAAGGGTCATTAGTACATCCAAAAATAATGTCATCTACATAAACCAAAACAACTAATAAATCATCACCTTCAGACTTAATGTACAGATTACTATCAACAATACCTTTCTTGAACCCTTTGTCATGTAGAAATTTGTCCAATCTATAATATCAGGCTCGTGGTGCATGTTTCAGTCCATATAATGCCCTTTTCAACTTACATACATAGTCATGATTATCTGTCAGTGAAAATCCTTCAGGTTTCTCCACATATACTTCTTCTTCTAGATCTCCATTAAGAAATGATGACTTAACATCCATCTGATATACTTTAAAGTTCTTGTTCATTCATTTTATTCCTAAACACCCATTTGGAGCCAATTACATTCTTATCTACAGGTCTAGGAGCAAGCTCCGGAGTATCATTCTTCTCAATCTGATCCAGTTCCTCATTCATTGATTTTAACCAATTTACATCTTTACTGGCTTCATTAAAGTTCTTGGGTTCCACCATGGATATGGAGGCTATATGTGATTTCTCGGTGTCTTTGATTATCCTTCTCCTGGTTTGTACACCTTTGTCTTTCTCACCAATTATCTGACTTGCAAGATGATTCTTTTGAGTAATTATGGAGGAAGGATTTGATGATGTCTGTTGATTTGAGTCTGCCTGAGTATTTGTATCTTCATCTGACTCAGAGTCTTCTTTTTCTTATTCTTGGACCTGTTCATCTTCAACTTCAGTTGTGTCCTCTGTAGCAGACTCAATATTGCTCACCTCTCTTACTGGGACTCCTTCATCAACCTTTAAATCAATACAATCAACTAATTTATACAATCTTTAATTAAAGCATCTATATCCTTTACTATTGGCAGCATATCCTAAGAAGATGCCTTCATCATCCCTGTCATCATACTTGCCAAGGTTTTCATTATTATTCTTTATGTATCACTAACTCTTAAAGACTTTGAAGTGTTTGATTGAAGCAGGTCTTCCATACCACAGTTCATAAGGTGTCTTGTCACTGTGTGGTATGAGGTGGGATTTGTTAAGAATATGGATTGTTGTGTTTATTGCTTCTACCTTTTAGGTTTGACCAATGTTCTTCTCATTCATCATTGACCTGGCCATTTTCTGGACTATTCTGTTTTGCCTCTCAACTACTCCATTTTGTTGTGGAGTTCCTGGGATTGTGTATTCTCTATTGATCCCATGTTTATCACATAATTCCTTGAAATCACTTGACACAAATTCTCCTCCTCTGTCTGATCTTACTGCCTTTAACCTGTTGCATGTTTGATTCTCAGTTAAAGCCTTAAATATTTTAAATTTCTCAAATGCTTCAGCTTTTTCTTTGAGAAACACAACTCAAGTGAGTCTGGAGTAATCATCAATGATCAACATGAAGTAGTTTTCCTTCCCTATGTCTTCATGTCTTGATGGTCCACATAAATCCATATCAACTAATTGGAGTGGTTTCCCTGTTGAAGTAGAGCTCTTGGATTTAAACTGTGTCTTGGTTAGCTTTCCTACTTGGCAGGGTTTACACACAAAATCTTGTGGCTTTGATATTCTTGGAAAATATTTTACTGCCTCAAGATTTTTGAGCTTGATTAAGTGGTCAAAGTTTATATTTCCAAGTCTCCTATGCCATAACCATATTTCATCATGTTTTCTTAGATGAAACTCTTCTCTATCTTCTTTTAGCACATATACATTATTATATGTCCTTATGCCTTTAGCCACCACTTGTCCTGAGTTTACAGACTTTATCTTACAATATTTGGAAGTGAACACCACTTCACATCCTCTATCACACATTTGACTTACACTGAGAAAATTATGTTTCAACCCATCTACAAGCAGAACATCCTGGTCTTTTCCTTTACCATTACTCAAAATCACCATCCCTTTACCCTTGATTTTACCTGGTTCATCATTTCCAAAGGTCACATTTCATGTTTTTCTTTTACTTATAGACAAAAACTGTGCTTGGAACATCCACTGTCTATATACCGATTTTTTTTTTGTTTTTGAGCTGAAAGTACTAGACCACATTTTTCACTATCTTTCTTTTTCCATGCCCTGACATTTCTAGCTAAGGGTTTTATCCTTGGATCTGCTTTGTAATTCTTCAGATGGCAGTTTGCAACTTTGTGGCCAAAATTATGACAGTTATAACATTCGAGCTCATTTTTCAATAGCTCAAAGTGATTGGTGAAACTTTGTCTACTCATTGGTTGTTTAGTTCTATGTTGCAAATATTGTTTATTTCTTGATCTCCTCAGTTGCATGTCTCTAAACTTAATTTGACAATTTGCAATCTTATGACCAAAATTAGAGAAGTAAAACCAGTGACCATGGAAGAAATTTTGGAACTTGAAGGATGGCCTTCTTATTGGCATTTGTTGCTCCATCTTATGATATCTTTTTTTTATTATCAGGGATCATCTTCTCTTTATTAGCTTTTGGTGGCAGAGTACTCACATGGTCTGATTGTCTGCTGACTTGGAACTTGATCATATTTACTAGCTCTTTTCTTTCAGGATGTTTGCTGCTTGAACCACTTACATAGCCTAAACCAATCTTCAACAAAGGATATCTATGTTTGCTCAGAATATCATTTATATATGTTGAGGCTTTAATGCTTGGAAGATTTTGGAGATACAATGCCTTAAACTTCTCCATCTCTTTTTTGGTTTTTAATACCTCTTCTTCCAAGGCTTCACATATTGAATTCTTCTCTGATAACTGTTGTTTAATAATGTCCTTTATTTTCTTTGCCTCTTCTAATTCCACTTTTAGCAGGGAAAAGTCTTCATCGAGGTTTTTACTGTCTTTCTTGAACTGTATCAACAATTGTTTTTGTTTTTTTCTTCTTAAATATGAGTCTAGCAATTTATTCTAGGGCACTGATCAGTTATACTTCCAAGTCAAGCACAACTTCTTCATCATTAACATCAATTCATGTGATTTTATTATCATAATCCTCTTTGGCCATAAGCATAAATTCTATAACCTTATCTTCACAAGCAGAATCACTATATGTGTCTCCTGAAGAGTCATCATTGTTTACACATAAACTTTTCTTTTTACCAAATCTCTTGGATTTGTACTTCTCTTCACCTTCAACGTTCTGGTCCTTCTTCTTGTGTGGAAAGTTAGATCCAAAGTGACCTATCTTTCCATAGTTAAAACATTTGAAGGGAAACTTGCCTTGGTACTTTCCTGATCCTTTCTTTAGTCTTCTCACAAAATTTTCTTCAATTTCATCAGGCTCAGAATCCTCATTATTATCTGCTTTAAATGATGCTTCTCTAGAGGTGGTTTTATCTTTACCTATCCTCATTTCATAAGAAATCAAATTTCTTAGGAGTTGGTCAATAGGCAGAACTTTTAGATCATTAAGTTCTTATATAGCATAGACCTTTGGGTTGAACCTATCTGGCATAGATCTCAAAATTTTCTGAACTAAAGAGGCTTCCTCAATTTTTTCACCAAGTCCTTTCATTGCATTTACTAGTTCTTCAACTCTCAGAAAGTACTTCCCAACAGTTTCATCCTCTTTCATCTTTAGCTGTTCAAACTGTAATCTATAGGTTTGAAGCTTAGCACCCTTTACCTTCTCAATACCTTCATAACTGCTAATGAGTTTGTCCCACATTTCTTTGGGAGATTCTAAGTGCATAAATTTTACAAATTCTACTTCTGCAAGCCCACTCATAATAACATTCATAGCCTTACCGTTGAAGCTTAATTCTATCTTGTCATCCTTAGAAGCTAGTACAACTGGCTTCACATAACCAGTCTCTACCACATCCTAGACATCTGCACCTAAAGTCATTATGTAGCTTCTCATCCTAACTTTCCAGAAGGCAAAGTTTGATCCATTGAACAGGGGGACCTTATTGGTTGAAGTTCATGGCTATTCATGTTTAATCTCTAGGATCTACCCTTAGATAAAATGAACCTACTCTGATACCAATTTTTAGACAACTGAGAGGGGGGGATGAATCAGTTGTTACTGTGCTTAAACAATTATACCCATTTTAAACTCATTGCAGAACACTCAATGATGATCACAATAATTCAGGGAAGTAATCAATAGAGTATTCAACATCAATCACATACATGAAGTATACAGAAACAAATATTCCCGAGGAAACCCATAAAGGGAGAAAACCTCTTCTTCTTCGAATGATGGGCATCGTTTTTATGTTTTGTTCATCATCTATCTTTGAGAACCAACTCAACGTGAGGCTACCACCTATGTTTTACAAGTTGCAACTTGTTGAGAGAACAAACTCTCTGGTTTCTCTAGCACCCACTAGAAGGAAGCACCAACTCCCTGAGTGTTCCAGCACCAACTGGATGGAGGCACCAACTTCCAGTCACACAGATACCAACCTATACAACAAAGAACAATAGTTCTCCCTTGCACCACCCTACCACTATAGAAATTTCAATAAAAATTATGTATTGCATGGATTATCTTGATCTAACAATTATATGCCATTGTTAAATACATAATCCCTTCTACTAAAATTCTTGCAGAATTTAAAACACAATCGCCAATTGCAATATCAAGAAGAGAGATCAATCACACATAACACAGATGTTTTACTGGGAAAGCATAAAGCTAAAAACTCCACTATCATATATTATGTATATATCATGGATCATGAAACAATATCATACAAAACTCTAATCTAAGAGCTCTCAGTACAATATACAATCATCTCACACTGTCATACAAAAATTGGCAAATGCATGTGCCAATTTACTGCTTCCAGATAGCCTGCCTCCTCTGTGCAATCCCTGCTAATGGAAATCCCTGCAATGAATGAATCCCTCTTGCCTAGGTTGCACATTCCTCATGGGAACATCCACTGTGTCTGTGGTTGCAGGAGTTCACTCACTAGTGTCACAACTGATAGTCAAACTGTCCCTTTCACCTGTTATCTCAACTGGGTCTCCACTGGATATGACATGCATGTAGTTAACAATGGTAAATATTTAGTTGCACGTGAGATCACCGATTGTGAATTAATTACTAATTAATTCACTGATCTCTCACTAGTGTAAGTTCAGTTACAACTAGTACAACTGAGCTTAACTCACTTAACTGAGTTAAAATACTTCACAACTCACATAACTACACATATAACTCTGTTACAACTTCAAATCACTCAGTTACAACTAATTCGACTTGCATGTCCCACCAGTCAACCTTTGAACTCGAATTTCCTATAGCTAACTGATTTTCCACTTCAGTTAATTATTTCCAAGTGCTCATTGAGAATAGATTAATATTTATTGTCCAACTATTATTAAGGGATAATAATAGTTGACATACATCTATAAATAGAATTTGCTCACCATCTATAAATAGACATCATCTATAAATAAAATTTTCTCATCATCCAAAAATAGACTTCCACCTAAAAATAGCCCGAGGCTCCATCCTAGTGTAGGTGCATAATTTTCACTAGGATCTTCTTGTTGAATCTCAACACTCCCTCTCAACAAGAAAGGGATTATCCTTCACCCCGATCATGTCTCTATGGTATTCGAATTTTCTCTTGGTGAGTGCCTTCGTCAGAATGTCTGCATCCTGATCTTCCATAGGAATGTACTGAAGCAACATGATCTTCTGCTGCACACAATCTCTGATATGATTATACCAGATATCTATATGCTTAGATCTATCATAAAACACATGACTAATCGAGATTTTAATGCAACTCTGATTATCACAATGAATCACTGTCCGATCTAAATGAGAACCAAACAAACCAAACAAGATCTTTCTCATCCAGATAGCCTCGCATGTAGCTTGACTCGCTACCATGTATTTCGCTTCCGTTGAATTGAGTGCCATGGATCTCTTCTTCCTACTGTACCAAGAAACAACTATGGATCCAATACTAAAGATCCCCCTTGATGTGATCTTTCTGTCCGTTGGGATGCTCGCCCAATCTGCATCCGTGAATCCATGCAACTTCACTTCATCCGTCTGTTTGTACCATAATCCATACTTAGATGTGCCCCTCAGGTATCTTAGGACATGCTTACTGGCCTTCCAAAAGAGCTTGGTAGGCTTAACCATTGCTTGACTCAGCTGGTTAACTGCATAGAAAATGTCTAGTCCCGTGTTCACTAGATACATTAGCGCACCCACTAACTGTCGATAGACAGTAACATCCACTACCTCTCTAGAAGTAGCATCCTCTTTCCTCCATTTTCCTGGAAGAGGAGTATCCATGGGTTTGCAGCCCTCCATGTGAAACTTACCCAATATCTCCCTTGCATACTTGCCTTGAGACACAAAAATTTCACCATCTCGCTGCCATATTTCCAATCCAAGGAAATAATGAAGGAGGCTCGTATCCTTCATCTCGAACTCCTTTTCAAGGTCCTTCTTGCATGAGTGTATTAGCTGCTCATCACCAGTCAATATTAAATCATCAACATAAAGAACAATGATTAAAAACTTACCCTCCACCATTGCATCAACCCAAGTGGGATCCTACACTTCTTCTTGAAAGGAAGATGGTCCAGTCACAATGCATTTACTCATGAGAGTCATGTATCTAGTAAATCTATCAGGAGACTATCTTTGTCTGCATTGTGAAGTAGGGGCTCCTACATTTTGTGCAGCATCTAGTCTCAATCTATCATCTTCCATGGTGTGCTTTCTGCCATTTCTGATGGATGGATCTAGATGAGTGGCTTCCTCCACTCCATGAACCTCCTCATGTGCCTAATCCACATCTTGAGACTCATATTTGGGAACCAACAATTCCTCCTCTGAATGTAAGTCTATCTCCCTCTTAAGTGACAACTGCATGGCTTTCCCTTCATCAAATTTTATATCCCGTCACACAACAGTCATTTTGTTGTTTGGAAAATACACACGATAATTATGGGGTGTTTCTGTGTACCCCACAAATATCCCAACTTCAATAGTCTGCTCCAGCTTCTTCCTGGCTTTCTTGGTCACATGCACATAAACAAATGTGCCAAAAATCTTAAAATGAGAAACATTAGGTTTATTACCAGTGAAATATTCTTCAGGTGTACTCATGCCAAGTACTCTTTGAGGACAACGGCGTCGTACATAAACCACAATATTGCATGCTTCCACCCACAAATGCATTGGTAGGCCCTGATCATGCAATATCGCTCATGTTTCACCCACGATCGTTCTGTTCTTCCTCTTCGCAGCCACATTTTGTTGTGGGTTGTGAGGCGCTATAAGTTCTCTTCAAATTCCTTCTTTGTTGAAGAAGTCTTTGAATTCATTAGAGATGTATTCTCCACCATTATCACTCCTAAGAGCCTTCACTTGATTCCCTGTCTCTTTCTCCACCAATGCTTTAAACTTGCAGAACTTTGAGAATGTTTGATCCTTCTTCTGCATGAAGAAGATCCATCATTTACGAGAAAAGTCATCAACAAAAATAACATAATACTTATGTTTTGTTGTTGAAGCAACCGAGAATCATCCACAAACGTCTGTGTAAACTCTCTCCAGGATCACCGAAGCACGGTTCTCCTTTTCATGAAAGGTGGACTTTACATACTTCCCCATGGTGAAACCCTTGCACTGATCTAACTGAGCAAGTGTTCCCATTGGAAGTCTAGTAGATATTTTCTGCATGATTTTCAAGGCTCCATGATGAAGATGGCCCAATCACCTGTGCCATAATTCACCCTCATCCTGACTCACCACTTTTTCTGCCTTGCCCATCATGGCAGCGCATCCATCTACCTCCAGCTTGTAGAGATTATTAACTTGAATCCCTATCTTCTTGACTTGACCCATTATTTTATGTTGCAGGAAATATTTTCCATCGCTGAAAACAACATCATAGCCTTTGTCCTCCAACATTGCAGTCGAGACCAAGTTTTTCTTCAGACCTGGAATATACATAACATCTTTCAATTGAAATGGTTTAACTGACTCCCTTTGAAAGGTAATGGTACCAATGCCAGTCACATTGTATCGTCCATCGTCTCCCATCTCTATATGCATTTTGAGATCTCTCTCTTCCAAGTCACTGAAAAGCTCCTTATCTCCCATCATGTGGAAGGAAGTGCCACTATCCAAATACCACACCGATCCCAATGAAATTGATGCCATGCATGTGATCAAGGAGAAGTCAAGTTCAAATTGCAAGACAAGGGCCTCACCAATTGCAACTCTAGCAGCCTTCTTGTTCTTCTTCTTCTGCGGACAATTAGTAGTGAGATGCCCATGTTCGTGACAGTGAAAGCACTTCACTTTGGACAAATCCAGCTTCTTTCCTAAAGACTCGGATTTTGAATGGAATTTAACCCCCTTCCCTTTCCTTTCCTTGGTAGCCAAAGAAAAATCCTCTTCATCATCATTCTTTGATGAAGATCCATCTCTGGTGTTCCGCCTAAACTCCTCCTGTAGCAAATCCTACCATATTCGTTCCCAATCTGGCAATTTTTCCCTTCCATTGACAGAGTCTTGATAACTGTTCCAACTCTTTGGAAGTCCTAAGAGAGCCAAGCTCACCAAATCATCATCAACGACTTTTATTCCCACACTCCCCAACTGATTCCGACATTGGACAAACTTCGTGAGATATTTTGGAATGGAGTCACCCTTCTCCATCTTGATCTTCTTGAGTTTATCTTTGAGCACCAATTTCCTATGGTCCCTGTTGTTTTGGAATAGATCCGTCAAAGTCTTCCACATTGCATATGGTGTGAATTTCCCATGGAGGCTTGAGACAACGTGGTCTCGTACTCCCTCCAACAGGATCCTTCTCGCCTTTGCCACTTTCTTTTTCCATGCATCAAGATTTGTAGCGTCTGCAACATCTGGCTTAGGAACATCCTTGTCAATGAATTCCTTCAGGCCATTTTCTTCGAGTATTGCCTCCATCCTATCCTTCCAAGAAATGTAGTTTGAGATGCCCTCGAGTGCATACTCTAACCTCAAGTCATTGAAATCCATTTCAATCTTGAATCAGTTGTAGCACCAAAAAAGTCTTTCTGCAAATTCGAATTCTATCCACTCACAAACTCAACTTCTGCAATCTTCTGCGCTCTGATACCATGTAGAAATTTCAATACAAATTATGTAATGTTTGGATTCTCCTAATCTAACAATTATATGCCATTGTTAAATACATAATCACTTCTACTAAAATTCTTGCGGAATTTAAAACACGATCGCCAATTGCAATATCAAGAAGAGAGATCAATCACACATAACACAGATGTTTTGCCGGGAAAGCATAAAGCTAAAAACCCCACTATCATATATTATGTATATATCATGGATCATGAAACAATATCATACAAAACTCTAATCCAAGAGCTCTCAATACAATATACAATCGTCTCACATTGTCATACAAAAATTGGCAAATGCATGTGCCAATTTACTGCTTCCAGACAACCTACCTCCTCTGCACAATCCCTACTAATGGAAATCCCTACAATGAATGAATCCATCTTGCCTAGGCTGCACATTCCTCATGGGCACATCCACTGTGTGTGTGGTTGCATGAGTGCACTCACTAATGTTACAACTGATAGTAAAATTGTCCCTTTCACATGTTATCTCAACTGGGTCTCCACTGGATCTGACATGCATGTAGTTAACATTGGTAAATATTCAGTTGCATGTGAGATCACTGATTGTGAATTAATTAATAATTAATTCACTGATCTCTCACTAGTGTAAGTTCAGTTACAACTAGTACAACTGAGCTTAACTCACTTAATTGAGTTAAACTACTTCACAACTCACATAAATACACATATAACTCTGTTACAACTTCGAATCACTCAGTTACAACTAATTCAACTTGCATGTCCCACCAGTCAACCTTTGAACTCGAATTTCCTATAGCTAATTGATTTTCCACTTCAGTTAATTATTTCCAAGTGCTCATTGAGAATAGATTAATATTTATTGTCCAACTGTTATTAAGGGATAATAATAGTCAACATACATCTATAAATAGAATTCACCCACCATCTATAAATAGACATCATCTATAAATAGAATTTGCTCATCATCTAAAAATATACTTCCACCTAAAAATAGCCCGAGGCTCCATCCTAATGTAGGTGCATAATTTTCACTAGTATCTTCTTGTTGAATCTCAACAACCGCCCTAGTTTTTCTGGATGCAACCAGATGGAAGATACAATTCCCTGTGTTCAAGAACCCACTTGAAACTCTGAGGACAATAGTCCTCCCTAGCACCACCCTACCACCCTGAGATATAAATATTTTCTTTCTGAAATTTATTACAGTGATATAGTATTTATCAATGGCTTACCAGTCTCATCATTGTTCGACTACACTGCTTTTCTCTACCTGCATCAGTGTGTTCTTGCTCGCATCTTCTTGTGCTTAAGTTCTCATACAGTCTGTTGTTTTCACTCTTTCTGCTATGTCCATCTTATGTTCTTCATCTCTGCATCTTTCACACTTTGTTCCTGATGTCTCCTTGATCACATACAATTCAACTTGTTTTACTGAGAAACAACACCTCTCTATGTCACAACATTTTTATTTTATTCCTACTCTCATCATCTGTTACACTCCGCATATCTAACGCTCAAGTCGGGAATCTCAAAAACGCTTCGAAATCAAGATTCCAACGCTCAGGAACAATGATTCAACCGCTCAGGAACAATGATTTAGTTAGTGTAACTAAATCATAATTGATCAAGAAATCACTAGATGAAACAACAAACCTTCGATCAGATTCTGTTTGATCAACGTCATTGGATTATACACACAGAGGCCTCTTTTACTTTTCAATGCCTAACCTTCGATGTGGAGCCTAGCAACGCTAACTCCTTCCCCTATCTTCTACTGATGTGACCTTGGGCGATGGTCTCACATGACCACGTGATTGCGGGCGCGATCTCACTTGTCGTTATCCCCTTGTCGCATGTGACCTTGGGCTACGTCCTTGCATAAGAGAATGATTGCGGGCACATCCAAGAGTGGTTTGGGATCAACCACTTTTCTCCCTGCAATCCACCTCTAGCTGCTACATACCCTTTCTCCAAAACCATGGTTTTAATTGCGGCCCGCCCTTAACTTTTTAAAGTTCACGCACCTTCAATCCCCGCAATGCGATGGGACCATCGATCTCACGATCTCGACGGTGCTCCTGAACTGACAGATCAGATCTAACCTTCTTAAATCAATGGTTGTGATCTATTTCTTGATCCCGGCTTCGGGATTTTCAAATATCAAACCATTCTTTCCTTTGTACGCAAATATTCCGGAGTCGATGATCTGTGGACACCTGTCCTTCTTAATCAATGAATCAGCCTTTACTTTGGGAATTTGACCTTTCAACCAGATCAACGGTTATGTGGCCCCTTACTCGATTCAATGGTCGAGATATTCTTTGCTACTCTGGGCTTCAATGATTTAAATTCTCAACCTTCACGTTCTACCAAAATGATTTTAGCCGGAGTCCACAGATTCCTTCCACGTGTCCCCCTCAAATCAATGGTCCTTGTTCACTTTGGGACTTCGGCCTTTGGAAATTTCAAACCTTTCTCCTTCACGTTTTCCCGTAGTAGTTTCACCTAGAGTCAACGATCTATTGACATGTACCCTCCTACACGATCAACGATCATAAGTGACTTCGGTCCTTTGGGACTTTAGGCTGATTGTTGCTTCATTCTCCTTCGGAGTGGTCACCTGTTAAATAAGTCATAAACAGTGGAGACCACTTGCTATCGTTTAACACTTCCACTTACATTGTCCTTCCACTATACTAGATCAATGGTTGAGAACGCACCCGAAGTGATCTTCAGATCGTATGACTCATGTCCATTTCGGGACTTCAGGACTTTAGGCATATGCTTTTGGTGAAAATCCCGAAGTAAAACTCTCGGAGTGACATAACTTGCTTATGTCACTTGCTGATATGGCACAAGCCGAGTGTCTGCCACATGTCACTCAGATTCATGATTTGCACATACTTGAAACACCGATTTCAGCTTGACACTTGTCTTTATCTGATTGTGTCACGTGTC
Organism: Picea engelmannii; assembly: GCA_009831015.1. Taxonomy (NCBI): domain Eukaryota; kingdom Viridiplantae; phylum Streptophyta; class Pinopsida; order Pinales; family Pinaceae; genus Picea; species Picea engelmannii. Next base: position 187,814 of record ML800149.1, read on the forward strand.
TTTGCTGACGTGGGTGAGATGTGTAGGTAGTCTAGTGGAGTGTGGCGTGTAGCGGGTAGTGGAGTGTGACATCAGAGCACGAAGGTGGTATGTATGAGTTGTTTGGTGGTTTACTCGGAGGGCGGGTTAGGTGGTAAGTGGTAATCAACGAGGGGGGTCCGATTTGATAGGAAGGTGACACATATGAGGGTCCCACATGGGAAATACCACCAACTCGGACCCCCCCCC
>ML800149.1:188095-203719 GCA_009831015.1 Picea engelmannii
AAAGGTTGAGGGGTCTGATATGCCATGTCGACCGTAGATCTGAGTGCTAGATTATCAACCGCTAATATTAGTGCGCCCTTCTTCTAACTTATCCTATCCTTCCACTTTAGAATGATATAATGATTGAAATTTACTCCGGCTCTCTGGCTCTCCAAACTTCGGGGATTTCAAATCTCAAAATTTGCTCCTCGTTTATCCTATCTATCACTTAATTTGATCCGACGATCGTGAAGACTCTCGAAGTAGATCCATGATCAAGGATTTTGATCTGGATCATGTATTTGTACTGCACTTTCCCATCTGAGCTTTGATCTATGCATATTGTTCACCTCTCCTCATGAGCTTATGCTTTTCTTGTTTTCTATCGTCGCTATTGTTCTTTCCATCAATGACAAGAACACGCTTTTTGTAAAACATGCCAACACTTTATATGAGTCAACTCTACATCGTTGCTTCACTATAGAGGGGAATTTGTCAGTGTTGAAATCACATGACCATCTGAACCTTCTAAGGGTATGTATGTTGAATACATGATTCTTCTTCTATACTGATGTCGGTAAAAATATGTTATACACTCATAGTTTTATGAAAATTAATTATTTGTGTCTGTTTTGTGACGTCATTATCCTTTGTTTGTGTGTGGTTGTGTTATTTTGTGTTGTCATTGTCCTTTCATGTGTGGTTGTGTGAACGATGACTTCCCCTAGGACCTGCGATGTTCCATATCGAAATTATCTGCATTTGTATGTTGGATCAAATCAATGGATATTCATATGGTTATCATTCCACTGTGGCGTTGAGAGATAGTTGAGATTGTTTGTATGTTTGAGAAGGAACTTCCCACGAGTTTTATGGACTTGCAATTCCATATTATAATTCACCTACCTAATGAGGTTGAATTAGTTGGGGTGCTCTCATGTCATTGGATGTTCTTCTTAGAATGGTACATGAAAAATTGAAGGGGTTTGTTTGACAAAGGGAAAAACTAGAAGGCTCTATGGCATAGGGGTACATAGTATGTGAGTCATTCTATTATGTCAGTGAGTACATTAATCAAATTGATGACACAATAGGGGTATTTGTTTGAGACGACCATCAAGATGAGGACAAAAGGGAAGGGGAGCTACTCCAAACGAATGGAAAAAGGCACTTGATAAAAAGTAAGTCAGTTATATTTTGTCAATTTAGTACAAAGATATTGTTTACATTGAAGTTGATAATATATATTTCATCCCATGCTATTCATTTTGAATTCTTTTATGCATCAATGAATTTAGAAATTGATGCCATCAATAAATTTGTTCTTTAAGTTGATAATATATATTTGATCTCAAGTTATTCGTTTCGAATTTTTGTACACATTAGTGAGTTTAGAAATTGATGTCATCAATAAATTCGTTCTTTACAATGCGGAGGCAACACAGGCATGAGTCGTGTTGTATGAAGAGAAAATAAGTAAATGGGACAATGACAGGAAAGAATTCAAACGGTTGAATGGTAGAAGTATGCCTTATCATGTTCAATTAAAATAAAATATGCCAAAAATATGTCCTAACAGTTGGGTGGCTGACTAGATGCAGGAGAAATATGTAGTTTCCGGTCGTAACCCACATGGAGAATATTTGGATACACTAAACATAGGGATTGCATTCAACAACTTTGTAATAACCTCTCTAAGTACCACTTTGTATTTATAATATTGCACATTTGAATTGTAACACATATTGTGTTTTTATTAATGCTTCGGTTATTAGACATATGACACCGTCCTTTTTTCACATTTTTAAAGGTGCATTTGTTCTTGTCTATGTGGTCATATGGACATCATTTTTGCATTGAGTATGCTAATGATGGACACATCACACAAAATTGTGGAGTGGAGGTCGAGTTCGACCAATCTAGTCATGCTAACCACCATGATCAAAACCTAATAGAGGGGAAGTTAGGTTACATTGGAAAGATACAAGAGATCATGCAAGTGGACTTCTCATCATTTCAATGTGTTATTTTTTGTTGCAAGTGGTGGGATACCTTTGATTAGAAATGTAAAGGAATATCGTGATAATTGGCTAATACGTATTAACTCTAAAAAATGTGGGTTGAAAGTAAGGAGTCTTATGTTTTCCCAAAACATTGCAACCAAGTCTTTTTTTACCCAGATGTGTTGGATGGGGATTGGTGGTTCGTACTAAGACATGATCCGAGATCTAAAAATATTTTTGAGAGCAACAATGTTACAATTCCAAGCGAGGAAGATAATCAAGGTGGTGGCTATGAAGACTGATTTGCAAATTATTTGATTGGGCATTTATATTGTGGATGTGTCATTTTATTATGGGTATCTATAATGGTCAATTATGTCTTTTGCTTCTTCATTTTATAATTATGTTGGATATGAAAAGTTAACTTGACCATTTACAACCACCATATTGAAAATACATTAAATGGTACAAGCATAAGATATGGTTTTGATATATTTTTATTGTCATATTTATTGTTTATTATAGCAATTTTTTGTTGTATTGTATTAACATATGTTTACGTTAAATTTTGAATTACTAAGCATTAATTGAGATATCACAAATTTAATGTCGTACAATAGTAAATATTTATTTTAAATTATATTTTATTTAACAAAAAAATGAAGATATTAAGAAAATTAAAACCTCAAAATTTTTATTGTTTGAAAAAATCAAAATTCAAATAAATATATAGTTACTTTGATGGAACTTTTGAGGAAAATTCCAACAAACTAACTTCGTGCAACATCTATGAGTTCAAGAATCACACTTGTGGTGTTGGCATTACCAACTTTGATGGCATTTTCAACCTTAACTAGTGCAACTATCATGGCCTTCACCTATTCCACTCCATCCTTTAGTTTTATAATCATATAAACTTATATTAATCATTTTTTTTACATTCTCCTTGAAATAATTGTAAATATAGGAAGGAGATGGAAATTCTAAAAGAGTCTTTTTCTATTAGAATTAAGAAAATTTTTAATGATCCATACTTATCTAAAAGTACATAAACTTTTGGCAATTTTACTAATTCTTAAAATACTAATTATAAATGTTGGGTGATATTGTTTTTTAATAGAAGATTCTTAAAGTTTGTATTAGAGTAAAAAACTGTGAGACCATTTCATCCAAAGTGTATAGATCAAAATGCATTATTATTCTCTATATTTAGTATTTTAAATTTAATTGAATAAATTTCATATATTATAATAGTTCCATAATATAAATTAATAAAATCTTTGGAAAAAATAAATATTAATAAAATATAAAAATTGTGATTTTAGCAAACAATTATATTATAACTTTGTCTTGTAATATTTGAATAATAAAATTAAAAAAAAATAGTATTATTATTACATCATCATCATTATTATTAGTGAATAATTATGTTATAATGTTATTACTATAATATATGAAAATGACATAAATATTCAAATCACAATTATTCCACTCATCATATTTAAGTATTATTGTTTCTAAACATGTTTAATCAACATATTGTATCTTGTTGGACAACAAACAATTCACCTTGAAGAACAATTAAACATTATATAGCATTAATGATTATAACTTTTTGCAATCACAATCCAAATTAAACGATTTCATAAAAGTAAAGTTAAACATTATATGGAAACTGTGAATTTAAATTATTGATACATATCAAATTTACCTTTAAAATAGAGAAATCATTAACAATGTTCATCGTTAGCATATTCATAATACATTTTATAAATCAAACAACAACAACCACAACATTATATGAAAAAAACAATATACATGAGTGATATACATATGAATATACATGTCAAACATACATCTTGACAAAATCTGCAATAAACATGTCATATACAGATCTCAAGTCAAATATAAAACAATCAATATACATGTCAATCAATACCACTATAACTACCTAGGTCCACCACCAGAGCCAGATGCATTAATGTCTCTGTTACTAGAGGTAGAGCCTCTATCAAGACTACTTATGTTAGAAATAAATGTCAACAAAAGTGCACTATCAAATGTCTCTCTATCAATCTCATCAAGATGTGCAACAATATTCGATGTGAACATAGTGCCCAAAGCATCAAAATATTATGAAACATGTGGAGGAAGAGGGGGAAAAGGGGGATCAGTGGATGATGACACATGTAGAGGAGAAAGACAAAGATCGATGGATGGTGACACAAGTGGAGGAGGAAGAGGAGGAGGATCAATGGAATATGGTGATACATGTGGAGGAGAAGCAATAGGAGGAGGAGGAGGATCAATGGAATATGGTGATACATGTGGAGGAGAAGCAATAGGAGGAGGAGGAGGATCAATGGAATATGGTGATGCATGTGGAGGAGAAGCAACAGGAGGAGGATGGGACATGGATGCAAGTTCATACACATGTGGAGGGGAAGCAACAACAATAGGAGGAGGATGATCGATCATGGATGGCAGTTCATACACATGTGGAGGTGAAGCAAGAGGATCGGTAGATGGTGCAGTCGACTCATGTGGAGGAGAATCAAGAGGAGGAAGAGGACCATGTGGTAGAGTAGAGGATGTAGATGGCTCTACTGATGAGCTAGATGGAGTGGGATCATGAGGCGCAACACCCCTCAACATCTTGATGAGGTTGAAGGCACCATTAATATGACACATAAACAATGTCAAGTCATGAGGATAACTATTCCATATCGTAGAGAGATCATGTACCTGTAATATGTCTATAATATGTGTGTGTACCACTCCGTCACTAGTCATGACACTGCATAGTTGATCCACCACCTATATCTGAACTCTTTGATCTGACATGCGTGACATGTGGGGTATCTGTACTGGAGGCTGGTCCTTTTCCTCCTCCATCGTGTAATCCTCATGTTGGGGAGGGTCATCCCCAACATATGTTCCAATATATGCAAAAAAATAGATAATAATAATAACATCATTGAAACAAAATATCACAATAAATTACATGTGCATTAAGTAAACATAAAAATTTGCAACTAGATTTATTAAAACATAACAATAATATTTCCTCTTTCACCTATTGACTCGGTTGTTGCAAATACGATGTTTGAACATCCTCTACAATCCATGCTCGCGTATAGGTACTATATAATATCGAGGACATGATTTTACTCACGAGCCAATAAATCACATACATCCCTATTGACTGAAGAAATGGGAAACTCAAACTGGACCTTCTTTGCCATCAACTACTGCCACATGTGCATACGTGCATCAAGTATAGGCCTAGAATGAACACAGGGTACTATTGGCCAAGTCACATGAACCCTCTCAAAAAATAGTGTAAATAACTCTGACGCGAATGGAAAGAATATTGTCCCATGTAAAATGACACAACAAAGATCTAATGCATGACAAAACTGTCTCAAAAAAACATTTGACCACCTAATCAATCAAGGCCTTTGCAATAAAATATCTACATAACACAACATAGAGAAACTAATGTGTTTCCCATCAGAACTGTACTGTGATAGTGCTGAGAGAATAAGACACATACACCTAACCTCGTCTCTACCAAATGAACTTATCCGCGGCTCACCACCATGAACCTCAAACTCTGAAGAGGAATGAACCTCTGGATAGAGATATCTCTGTACATATGCGAGTTGGGCATCTCTTGCAACACTAGGTGGTAGCACAGGGAAATGGGGAAAATCCTCCCCCCTCTTAGACAACCCAATGATGAAATAGATATCCTCCTCTATGGGACGATAACATAGATTGGGATCGACCCTGAACCCTTGTCACCCATGATCCCAATGACGAATCAACTATTGTAAAAACAAAGAGTTTCCCTTGATAGATGTACCCTCCTAATAAAACTTCAGGAGGCAAACATCCATCAAAATTCCATGTGTTGGTTGTGAAACAGGGTGAGGGAACAACTCCCTCTCCCTCTCCTTGACCTCCCACTCACGCACAAATGTGTGCATCTTGACCCATTTTTGTTGATGCTCCTCCTATGCTCATCAGCGTCATCTTTGATTCACATGAAAATATTGTGAGACACATATATATAAATAAAATAAATTGAAATTATAAAACAAACACATATATAAATGACATGTATTTAAAAATATCTAAAATCATTTTTTTTTCAAAAAATCTAAAAAAGTAATCGGTGTGCCTCAAATAGAAAATAATCCCCACCCACGGTGCACCATATTAGATAAAAAGACCGCCATGTTTTGCTCTTACTAATACACACCAGTGCCACGTTTCTTGTCACACCGCCACATATTTTAGTAGTGTGTCCCATAAGATGCACTGCACCGATAAATTGTAAAATCATCAGCCTAGTGTCATGCTCTTTACAACATCGATGCTTTGTTTATACCTAAATACACTGCTAGGTTAAATTGTTTCATCGGAAATAAAGCGGCATGATGTGTTAATATGAACACATCGGTGCAACCATGTTATTGTAGCACCGACATTAAGTTTTGCGATAGGTTTGGCATGTATAGAGCACTGGTAATGGGGCATCCAATGAAATGCCCTGGCATGCAAAATTGTACAATATTTTACCAGTGCAGTTCTTTTAACCACATCGTTTCATTTTGTAAACAAACACACACTGCAACGCTAAAATTTATGGCACACAAATTCTTCGGTGTCATCTGTTAAAATGAAAGCTCTGGTGCGTCAGTTTTGCTACAACACCCGCATGATGTCTAGTGGTGCATTGTATTACTAAGGCATTGTGAATGGGTCCTTATAGAAGACGAAATGCGATGCTTATTTTCAAAACCTGTCATGATGCATACTTTTATAATTTGTGCACCAATTTTGCACGCTTGTTTTTTCACCCAGCAGTGCGTCTAATAAGTCACACCTCTTTGATAGATTATTAAAAATTTGGCCCAGTGTCATTCTCTTTACAACACCGGTGCATTTGTTGGACTTATGGGCACCGTTAGGTTAAATTGCTTTATCACAACTGAAGCGTTGTGATGTCTTACTATTAACGCACCAGTGCTACCGTGATAGTGGAGCACCGTCGTTTTGTTTGGCAGTGTGTTGTAAATGATAGAGCATCAAGAACAAGGCGTCCAATGAGATTCCCCGCTATGCCAAGTCGCGAAATATATGTCCCGGTGCATTTCTGTAAACAACACCAGTGCGTTTGGTTAAAATTTTTGCACCGCTATGTTAAATTTTATAAATTGTTAAGTTAGTGGTGCAATTAATTAAGTGAAATGTATCGATGTTGGTCAAAGCAAATTATGCTTCGGTTGTGGGGAATTCCAAAGGACACGCTGCTTTGTTTTTAAAATTTATCACGGTGCTCTTGCTTGAATGACATCGGTGCATACATGTATATGAGACACATCGGGGGTGATTCTTACTGTGAATTTAATGGAAGACACATTTCTTCGAGGTGAGACAAATCGTTCAAGCACACCGCACAAAATTGGAAAAAATAATTGAAAAAAATGCCAAATTTCAAGCTAAATTCAAATTTAAAGTAGACGAAAATGAAAATCAGAAGGTAATAAACAATTAACCTATCATCTTATGTCCCGAGGAGACATGGTTTCAAAATTGAGAGGAAATGAAAATTCCTGGTATTTTCCAAAGTTTGGAAATGTGTGGAATATATCAATGAAGTTATCCAAGTCGTTGTAGAGCACCAGAAACAAGGTTTCTTTGGAAGGAGGGTGAGCAATGGTGTTTTCTTGAGAGTTTGGAAGCATGCGATGCACTATAACAATGAAAATTGGTTTGGTATTTTTTTTAATTATTTACTCTACCATGGCGTGCCTAATGAAGAAGAGGCGCACTGGTGCATAATGTTCAACGATGTTGGTGCACTTTATTCGGTGCATGCAATTTTTTATTATAAAGTATGACGGTGCTTTTGAACATTGAAGCATCGATTCTTTATTGTGTATGTATGCATTGGTGCATATCTACCTTAAATGTGCACTGATAAAAAAACCTCTGCAAAAACCTTGGGTTGTCCGCCACCACTAACAAACTCCGCTATAAATAGAGAAGGGATATATTTTTTAGGGAGATTCTGTAAAAACCTCTGCAAGAAGGTGTTCTCCTTGTAGTGTCTTTTACATTAATTCCAATGAATGGCTCTAAATGTTGACAACAAAACCCATGTTTTTCGACATTTACATAAAATGGAAAGGGATTAAAAAAGGAATAGTCGTTAGTCTTGTTATCAACATTAATATATTTGTCATCTCTTATTTTCATCTCATGCATATTTTTTGGAAGCTAATCGACGTCGTTATTTCTAGTGATTTGGAATGTTGTTGTGGTCGAAGTGCCCACATTTACAACCACCAAAGAATCATCATAAGCCACCATTCGTTACTTCAAAGATTCACCTACACTTACAGTAGAAGTAAATGCTTCCAGAATGTCCACCCCTCCTCCTTCTAGCTCAAAACTTGCTCTCTTTGTTGTAGTGTCTCCATCCTAAAATTCCCACAAAACCAAGCATGACGAGGACTTATTTAGCCATTTTAAAGGATGAATAAGGTGAAAATGAGAGGTATTATTCATATTAGGGGGGAATTTACAATGAAATGACATAATCCACAATGCATTTATAAATCTCATTATGAAAAATAGAGATTCATTAAACGATCAAGGAAGTAGATAAAATCCAAAAGAAAAAAAATGAGGGTTTAATGTGATATTAACCAAAGGATTAGAAACAGAGGAATGAAAAAAATCAAATCTATTGAGATGTCACATGACATGCATGGCTTCAGAATTAGCCTTTTCCCTCTTGAGGGCCTCTTCCCACCTAATATTGGCATAAGTTCGAAGGGAGGAATTAGGGATCTTGTCACCCATAGTGAAGGAATTGTTTCTGTCGAGAAAAATAATCATGTTAAGCCTAATCTTCTTGTAATTATATTATCTTTCAATAATCCATTGGGTTTTCTTGAACAAAATCATGTTCCTCCTACCCTATGCCTCTCGAAAAATCCTTGAGCACATATTTTGGGGTAGCATATGAGGCAACTTTTCAAACCACCTCTCTTTCCATGGTATTGTGACCCTCTTCCTCCTCATTCACTAGAATGGAGCATTTGTTTACTACAAACCTATTACCTTCACCATACAAATTAACATCAAAGTTCACAACAATAATCCCATCGAGATTGTTGAAAGAAAATATAGGGAATCTCCAATCACCGACGATGGGTGTAGGATAGGAAAGGAAGACTTAATGTAGCTCCTCCATGTAGGGTGTATTGGAATTAATACATATTTTTATCTTGGGGTTCTCATCTATGTTCTCGTCGACAAGGTAAGAAAGTAGAGATTTTTATTCATAGTTGAGGGTGTTATCACTGCCATCTTTGGCATCACCACTCGATGAGATCCTGATGGTAAACTTGTACTGTAGGATGACCTTACCTTGGGAAAGTTTACACAGTACATCCCTACAACACATTCAAATCCACATGTAATGCAACCATTTTTACAAAAAAATGATTTTAAATTGGTTTGATATTTTTTTTTGGTTTTGACATTTGATATCCTTCTTCTAAGAGTTTAAGTCTTATCGAGGGTGTACTTCACCAATCAGAAAATTGCTTCATTAAAATTTAAAAATTATTCAATTTATTTTTAATAATGAAAAAAATATATTCAATATATTATTTTTTTAAAGTATAGTAAAACTTTATGAATTTTTTTATAAAGAAAACAATATTATGTAAAGTCAAACCATTTTGACTTACAAATGAAAAATGAAAAGTATACTCCCTATTTTGACTTAAAGTAATAATGCCAACAAGCCCATTTATGACAAGTGGCATTATATATTAGTAATAAAATTTACAAAAGTGGTGTTTGCAAATATCTGTTGTGAACAAATAACATATGGAATAAGTTATTAAGTTAACAAACTCAATTTATTTTTGGTAAAAAATATTATTCAAATTCTTATCAGGGAGTTTAAGAAATGTAAAGTTATCTTGGAAAGTCAATCCAGTAGGAAGATTAAGGTATTGAGGATTAATAATGACGGTGAGTTTTGTTTGTAGAGTTTAATAATTTCTAGAAGGAGAATGGCATTGAAATACATAAGGAAACTTCATGTGCCCCTCAACAAAATGGAGTTGTAGAATGGATGAAAAGAACATTAATGGAGAGAACTAGGAGTATGCTTAGTGGAGCCAGCTTAGAGAAGAAGTTTTGGATAGTGTCAATTTTCACATGAAACTCTATGTGACTAATTTTTAGATCTGAAAATTTCTTCCTAGTGAACTAACAATAAAACCCTAAATGTTATCACTGAAAAATTTTACTTTGAAAATTATTGATTGAAAATATATGCAGCGGAAACAACAAAATTAGATATGAATCATTAACAAATATATGAGACACAAATTTATATTATGTAACCTTGTTAATTTAAGAAAATCATAGGGGAAAACCTGATCCAGGCGGAAATCGGTGGCCACCCACCTATTCCGCTGGCTCAAAACAAGGGTTTCTACTTTGGCAGTTTTTCTATAACTTTTCGGGTCCTAAACTTCTGGGGTCATTTTGAGGCCCTGAACAACGTTTTTTGGGCCTACCATAGTCACACTATATACTTTAGCAAGAGTGTGATGAGAAAATGTGTAGTCCTCGGATAGACTTTTCCAACAATTTATTGTGTGCCCCAAACAGATATCGTATGAAAAATTTACGCCCTTGGGAAGTTGAGGTATCAACTACCCCCATCGGGGCCTGCAAACCTTTTGGCGTTTCATCTTGCGGGGTTAGGGTTTTGGATTTCCTTTATGTTAAAAAGGCCTATAGAGCCTCATTTTAAACATCATATTCTTCATGCGAATGAGCATAGCCATCACATATATTCTCACAGATAAGTTGCCATCATTCTAACGAGTTCATTCACTCTATATTTTTATAGCTTCTGTACATTTATGTCATTAATAAAAAAAAAATGTGCATTATTCTACCTCTGTGTTTCTGGAAATATATCTCTGTATTTTATTATTATATTTCTACCTTCATTTCGTTCTCAAAATAATATGAATCAAAACCATCCCTCCCAACCAGTACAAATCCGCCAAAATCTGAGGACAACCTTGTCCTCAAATAACCATACAAATAAAAAAACCAAGCCTCAACAAATCCCTAGAAATATATTTTCCCCACAAATGTGTTGCAGATCACATGTATATTCTATTGGCATTACCTGTACTACTGTTGATGTCAACCTATATGCACCTGCTCCTTCCCAGAAACCCGTGTATGGTTGTAGATGATTCACCTTATTGCAACCTGCATACATATGCAATTGTGCCCACTACAACCCATGTATCCATGATTCACCTTACTGCAACCCACGTACACACGCGACTGTGCCCACTACAACCCTTATACATATGTGATTCACCTTCCTGCAACCTGTGTACAAGTACAAAGAACTTATACAAACACCTCTGTATGATTTGTTCTCTGCAACTTCCTCTCTCATAGGCCATATTTTCTACCATTGTAGAATTTTCCTTTGCTAAAATCACCAAGCCTCCTAGCACAAATGCTCACACACTTATGCTAACGCCATCTTTTCACAATGAGAAAATATCACCATAACCTCTCTCCTTTATATACAACTCTAATGAGTGATTTTAGGCACCCCTTCTAAACTCAATAATTATTTAGAATATTGTATTCCTCTTTGTGGGTGTGACACCCCATCACAATCCCACAAAGCCCATCAAATTTCCCATGAGTCCCTAGCCTCATTACGGGGCCGATTTCACTAAAACAAAAGGCTAATATGGTGCCAACAAAGATTCCCACATGCCTAACACCTTGGCATCTTGTGGGAATACCTCCCAAAGCTAAAATACACAACACTCCCTCTTAGTGAGGGAGGTATCCCATCCACCATCATCTGGATGTACCTTTGTCTCCCACATTGGAAGTGACTTTGTCTCCTCTGACACAGTTTCACTCCAGTCCACCTGACTTGATGCTCCCTTTGTCACTGAAGCAAATACTGCTATCCAATCTGCCTCACTGGTTGCTCCCTTTGTGACTGAAGAAAATCTTACTCTCGTGTCTTCCTGACTAGTTTCCTCCTCTGTCAGTGTAGAAAAACTTGTTGAAACAAATGAATCCTCCATGGAGGGCACACAACTAATATAATCCTTCTAGATTTGAACCTTCTTTCTGACCTCCTCAACCCATGAAACATGCCTGTTAGTCATGGAAGATTCCTCTCTTCCACCTAAACCTGAGGGGGAACTCCCTTTGAATGGATGGCTCTCACTTTGAGCCATCTAACTCTCTCTGAGATTGGGATCCCTCTGAGTCTGCGTGCTCCCTCTAAAAATTGACTCCCTCTGAGTCTGTAAGTCTCCAGATCCATCTACTCCCTCTGAGTCTGTACAATATCTGCAGCCATCTACTCCCTCTGTACCTACTAACCTCCTCTAAAGTCCAATATCCTTTGAAAATTCATGGGAGGTTGCTCCTCCCTGTTGGATCTTGAGGGCCGACTCCCTATGAACTCTAGCTCCCTCTGAGCCGACACTATTGGTGGGGATACCTGCCTCATAATTGGTGGAGCTACCTTCTCCCTTTGAACCAGTGTTACTGGTGAGGCCACATGCCTCACCACTGGTGGAGATAAATGCTCCCCCTCATTTGTCTCTTTGCTACTGTTGGCTCCCTCCCTAACTCCAAGAATCATCGCTGATCTGAAGCTATATCATGTGGGCACAAACAACACTTGTCCATCTCGAATTAATACGTGATATATCTTCCTCTCAATCTACAAGACTGACAGGACATGTCTCCTAAGTTATGGAATCCATAACACATTTGACACCTTCAACACCTCTCTCGAATCCAATCAGAATGATACTATACCATATCCTTGTATTGCATGCTTGGCTCATGTACCAAGCTCCACACACAAGTTTGAGCCAGTCTCTGTGAAAGTGTCAAATAACTCTCGTGCACCTATCAAATGGAAATATGCTCCGCTATCCACCAACCAAGTCCCCATGTTGGAGATTGTACCTGAAAGGGAGGAGACTAACAAGATCTCCCTCTGGAACCTATCTGCAACCTCATCAACCTATATTGTTGATTCCTTCTACCTTCTTCCTCTTCCCCTTCTGTTTGGGCACTGTGAAGCATAGTACACAAAGTAATGAAACTCAAAAAATATGATCATACTAAGATCCTTCTTCTTTCTCGGCTCAAGAGATGCTTCTCACTCGGGAGAATACCTTCTCCCATGAAAAACTATTCTGCCTGGAGAACCTCTTATGCCCTTCCTAGTGCGAGTTGCAAGGCCCTGGTTCTCATCACTACTACTTTTCACCATACCATCCATATCATCCCTATACACTAACCTGATCTCCTCCTGGATACAATCATTCCATAGTCTATCAAATTCTGGTAACTTGTCTTGTGTACAGATCCCCTACACAAATGGTTCCCAAGACCTGGGAATACCTCTCAACACTACATTCACCAACTCAACATCCTGCATTGTCTCACCAATAGCTGCAAGTTGATCTTGAATCTGAGTGATCTTCATAAGGTAGTTGATAATTCTGTCCTCACTGTTCATCCTGGAAATTTGAAGTTGGTTCTTCAAATGTAGCATACTGCATGCATTCTTATTTTTTTATAGACCCACCAAAGCATCATACATCTTCTTGTCAGATGTCTTCTCAACAATGTGCGAAATCAAGTGATCCTTCATGGATTCTAGCAACACTCTCTTGGCCTTCACTTCCTTATTCTTATTAGTTGTCAATTCCTGTGGATCGATAGGAGCTACAACCACACTCTCAACATACTCTTTGAGGTCATTCTCTTCCAACATAAGGAGAACACTTACCTTCCAAGACCGAAAGTTGGTTTCCCCTTCCAACCTGTCCTCAAGCTTTAATGTGTTCACCATTTTGACCTGCTTGGAACAAGAGCAAGAACAAAACTCTTCTAGTGTTGTATCCAACAATGTGTCTCAATATGATCCCCTTCTATTCAAATCCCAAGCTCTGATACCATGTCATTTTTCACATGCAACCCTATGTGACTAATTTTTAGATCTAAAAATTGCTTCCTAGTGAACTAACAATAAAACCCTAGTTGTTATCACTGAACAATTTTACGCTGAAAATTATTGACTGAAAATATATGCAGTGGAAACAACAAGATAAGAGATGAATCATCAAAACCAACCCTCCCAACCAATACAAATCCACCAAAATATGAGGACAACATTTTCCTCCAATAACCGTACAAATCAGAAAACTAAACCTCAAAAAATCCCTGAAAATATATTATTCCCACAAATTTGTTGTAGACCACATGTACGACCTGCTGACATCAGCTTGTACGGACTTGCTACTTCCCAGAAACACTTGTGCGGTTGTATGTGATTCACCTTACTGCAACGAGTGTACATATGTGATTGTGCCCACTGCAACCTATGTATACGTGATTCACCTTACTGCAACCTGTGTACATACACAACTGTGCCCACCGCAACCCATGTACATACACGATTCACCTTCATGCAACCTACGTACAAGTAAATAAAACTTATACAGACACCTCTGTACTATTTTTTCTCTACGGATTCCTCTCTCCTAGGCCATATTTACCACAATTGCAGAATTTCCCTTTGCTGAAATCACCAAGCCTCCTAGCACATGTGATCACTCACTTATGCTAAATCCATCTTTTCACAATGAGAAAATGTCACAATGACCTCTCTCCTTTATATACAAGTCCAATGAGTGATTTTAGGCACCCCTTCTAAACTCAAAAATTAATTAGAATATTTTATTCCTCTTTGTGGGTGTGACACCCCATCAAAAGCCCACAAATCCCATCAACTTTCCCATGAGGTCCTAGCCTCATTCTGGGACCGATTTCACTGAAATGAATGACTAATCTGGTCCCAATGAAGATTCCCACATTCCTGACACCTTGGCCTCTTGTGGCAATACCTCCCTAAGCTACAAGAGGCAAAGGTGTTAGGCATGTGGGAATCTTTGTTGGCACTAGATTAGCCTTTCGTTTCATTGAAATCAATCCCATAATGAAGTTAGGGCCTCATGGTCCAGTTGATGGAAGTAGTTTCTACTGCATGCTACTTGATTAACATGTCTCCCACATCAGTTCTTTTGGATAAGAACTTTATGGAGGTCTTGACAAGAAAGAAGCCCTCACTTAAACATCTTCTTATTTTTGGTTGTGAGGAATATTCTCATGTGCCTAAGGAGAAACAATCAAATTTGGATAACAAGGTTGTGAAATGTATCTTCATCAGTTATGGAATTGGTGTGAAAGGGTACAATATTTGGGATCCTCTATCTAGAGAAGTTTTGTATAGAAAGAATGTTATTTTCAGAGAAGTTAAGCCTTCTCCCACAATGGTGCATGTAGAAGAGGATGAGAAGAAGTGCAAGATACCTGATATATAAAATATGCAGAACATAAACGAAATGCTAGAAATAACAGAATAACAGTAAAATATCCAGCATAATCTTCACAATACACAGAAATGATTCACGAAATAGCAACAGAAATAACACTTTGAATCAGATAGCAATGTTCA
>ML800149.1:203769-219587 GCA_009831015.1 Picea engelmannii
CATCAATGAATTTAGAAATTGATGCCATCAATAAATTTGTTCTTTAAGTTGATAATATATATTTGATCTCAAGTTATTCGTTTCGAATTTTTGTACACATTAGTGAGTTTAGAAATTGATGTCATCAATAAATTCGTTCTTTACAATGCGGAGGCAACACAGGCATGAGTCGTGTTGTATGAAGAGAAAATAAGTAAATGGGACAATGACAGGAAAGAATTCAAACGGTTGAATGGTAGAAGTATGCCTTATCATGTTCAATTAAAATAAAATATGCCAAAAATATGTCCTAACAGTTGGGTGGCTGACTAGATGCAGGAGAAATATGTAGTTTCCGGTCGTAACCCACATGGAGAATATTTGGATACACTAAACATAGGGATTGCATTCAACAACTTTGTAATAACCTCTCTAAGTACCACTTTGTATTTATAATATTGCACATTTGAATTGTAACACATATTGTGTTTTTATTAATGCTTCGGTTATTAGACATATGACACCGTCCTTTTTTCACATTTTTAAAGGTGCATTTGTTCTTGTCTATGTGGTCATATGGACATCATTTTTGCATTGAGTATGCTAATGATGGACACATCACACAAAATTGTGGAGTGGAGGTCGAGTTCGACCAATCTAGTCATGCTAACCACCATGATCAAAACCTAATAGAGGGGAAGTTAGGTTACATTGGAAAGATACAAGAGATCATGCAAGTGGACTTCTCATCATTTCAATGTGTTATTTTTTGTTGCAAGTGGTGGGATACCTTTGATTAGAAATGTAAAGGAATATCGTGATAATTGGCTAATACGTATTAACTCTAAAAAATGTGGGTTGAAAGTAAGGAGTCTTATGTTTTCCCAAAACATTGCAACCAAGTCTTTTTTTACCCAGATGTGTTGGATGGGGATTGGTGGTTCGTACTAAGACATGATCCGAGATCTAAAAATATTTTTGAGAGCAACAATGTTACAATTCCAAGCGAGGAAGATAATCAAGGTGGTGGCTATGAAGACTGATTTGCAAATTATTTGATTGGGCATTTATATTGTGGATGTGTCATTTTATTATGGGTATCTATAATGGTCAATTATGTCTTTTGCTTCTTCATTTTATAATTATGTTGGATATGAAAAGTTAACTTGACCATTTACAACCACCATATTGAAAATACATTAAATGGTACAAGCATAAGATATGGTTTTGATATATTTTTATTGTCATATTTATTGTTTATTATAGCAATTTTTTGTTGTATTGTATTAACATATGTTTACGTTAAATTTTGAATTACTAAGCATTAATTGAGATATCACAAATTTAATGTCGTACAATAGTAAATATTTATTTTAAATTATATTTTATTTAACAAAAAAATGAAGATATTAAGAAAATTAAAACCTCAAAATTTTTATTGTTTGAAAAAATCAAAATTCAAATAAATATATAGTTACTTTGATGGAACTTTTGAGGAAAATTCCAACAAACTAACTTCGTGCAACATCTATGAGTTCAAGAATCACACTTGTGGTGTTGGCATTACCAACTTTGATGGCATTTTCAACCTTAACTAGTGCAACTATCATGGCCTTCACCTATTCCACTCCATCCTTTAGTTTTATAATCATATAAACTTATATTAATCATTTTTTTTACATTCTCCTTGAAATAATTGTAAATATAGGAAGGAGATGGAAATTCTAAAAGAGTCTTTTTCTATTAGAATTAAGAAAATTTTTAATGATCCATACTTATCTAAAAGTACATAAACTTTTGGCAATTTTACTAATTCTTAAAATACTAATTATAAATGTTGGGTGATATTGTTTTTTAATAGAAGATTCTTAAAGTTTGTATTAGAGTAAAAAACTGTGAGACCATTTCATCCAAAGTGTATAGATCAAAATGCATTATTATTCTCTATATTTAGTATTTTAAATTTAATTGAATAAATTTCATATATTATAATAGTTCCATAATATAAATTAATAAAATCTTTGGAAAAAATAAATATTAATAAAATATAAAAATTGTGATTTTAGAAAACAATTATATTATAACTTTGTCTTGTAATATTTGAATAATAAAAAAAAAAAAAAAAATAGTATTATTATTACATCATCATCATTATTATTAGTGAATAATTATGTTATAATGTTATTACTATAATATATGAAAAGGACATAAATATTCAAATCGCAATTATTTCACTCATCATATTTAAGTATTATTGTTTCTAAACATGTTTAATCAACATATTGTATCTTGTTGGACAATAAACAATTCACCTTGAAGAATAGTTAAACATTATATAGCATTAATGATTATAACTTTTTGCAATCACAATCCAAATTAAACGATTTCATAAAAGTAAACTTAAACATTATATGGAAACTGTGAATTTAAATTATTGATACATATCAAATTTACCTTTAAAACAGAGAAATCATTAACAATGTTCATCGTTAGCATATTCATAATACATTTTATAAATCAAACAACAACAACCACAACATTATATGGAAGAAAAAATATACATGAGTTATATACATATGAATATACATGTCAAACATACATCTTGACAAAATCTGCAATAAACATGTCATATACAGATCTCAAGTAAAATATAAAACAATCAATATACATGTCAATCAATACCACTATAACTACCTAGGTCCACCACCAGAGCCAGATGCATTAATGTCTCTGGTACTAGAGGTAGAGCCTCTATCAAGACTAATTATGTCAGAAATAAATGTCGACAAAAGTGCACTATCAAATGTCTCTCTATCAATCTCATCAAGATGTGCAACAATACCCGATGTGAACATAGTGTCCAAAGAATCAAAATATTATGACACATGTGGAGGAAGAGGGGGAAAAGGGGGATCAGTGGATGATGACACATGTGGAGGAGAAGGACAAGGATCGATGGATGGTGACACAAGAGGAGGAGGAAGAGGAGGAGGATCAATGGAATATGGTGATACATGTGGGGGAGAATCAATAGGAGGAGGAGGAGGAGGATCAATGGAATATGGTGATGCATGTGGAGGAGAAGCAACATGAGGAGGATGGGACATGGATGCAGGTTCATACACATGTGGAGGGGAAGCAACAACAACAACAGGAGGAGGAGGATCGATCATGGATGGTGGTTCATACACATGTGGAGGGGAAGCAACAACAACAGCAGGAGGAGGAGGATCGATCATGGATGGTGGTTCATACACATGTGGAGGTGAAGCAAGAGGATTGATAGATGGTGCAGTCAACTCATGTGGAGGAGAATCGAGATGAGGAAGAGGACCATGTGGTAGAGTAGAGGATGTAGATGGCTCTACTGATGAGCTAGATGGAGTGGGATCATGAGGCACAACACCCCTCAACATCTTGATGAGGTTGAAGGCACCAATAATATGACACATCAACAATGTCATGTCATGAGGATAACTACTCCATATTGTAGAGAGATCATGTACCTGTAATATGTCTATAATAGGTGTGTGTACCACGCCGTCACTAGTCATGACACTGCACAGTTGATCCACCACCTATATCTAAACTCTTTGATCTGACATGCGTGACATGTGGGGTATCTGTATTGGAGGCTAGTCCTTTTCCTCCTCCATCGCCTAATCCTCATGTTGGGGAGGGCCATCCCCAACATATGTTCCAATATATGCAAAAAAATAGATAATAATAATAACATCATTGAAACAAAATATCACAATAAATTACATGTGCATTAAATAAACATAAAAAATTGCAACTAGATTTATTAAAACGCAATGATAATATTTCCTCTCTCATCTATTGATTCGGTTGTTGCAAATAGGATGTTTGAACATCCTCTACAATCCATGCTCGTGTATAGGTACTATATAATATCAAGGACATGATTTTCCTCATGAGCCAATAAATCACATACATCCCTACTGACTGGAGAAATGGGAAACTCAAACTGGCCCTTCTTTGCCATGAACTACCGCCACATGTGCATATGTGCATAAAGCATAGGCCTAGAATTAACACAAGGTACTATTGGCCAAGTCGCATGAACCCTCTCAAAAAATAGTGTAAATAACTTTGACGCGAATGGAAAGAATATTGTCCCATGTAAAATGACACAACAATGATCTAATGCACGACAAAACTGTCTCAAAAAAACATTTGACCACCTAATCAATCAATGCCTCTGCAATAAACTATATACATAACACAACATAGAGAAACTAATGTGTTTCCCATCAGAACTATACTGCGATAGTGCTGAGAGAATAAGACACATACACCTAACCTCCTCTCTACCAAATGAACTTATCCGCAACTCACCACCATGAACCTCGAACTCTGAAGAGGAATGAACCTCTGGATAGAGATATCTCTGTACATATGCCAGTTGGGTCTCTCCTGCAACACTAGGTGGTAGCACAGGGAAATGGGGAAAATCCTCCCCCCTCTTAGACAACCCAATGATGAAATAGATATCCTCCTCTATGGGACGATAACATAGATTGGGATCGACCTTGAACCCTTGTCGCCCATGATCCCAGTGATGAATCAACTATTGTAAAAACAAAGAGTTTCCCTTGATGGATGTACCCTCCTAATAAAACTTCAGGAGGCAAACATCCATCAAAATTTCATGTGTCGGTTGTGAAATAGGGTAAGGGAACAACTCCCTCTCCATCTCCTTGACCTCCCACTCATGCAAAAATGTGTGCGTCTTGACCCATTTTTGTTGATGCTCCTCCTATGCTCATCAACGTCATATTTGATTCACATGAAAATATTGTGAGACACATATATATAAATAAAATAAATTGAAATTATAAAACAAACACATATATAAATGACATGTATTTAAAAATATCTAAAATCATTTTTTTTTTCAAAAAATCTAAAAAAGTAATTGGTGTGCCTCAAATAGAAAATAATCCCCACCCACGGTGCACCATATTAGACAAAAAGACCGCCATGTTGTGCTCTTACTAATACACACCAGTGCCACGTTTCTTGTCACACCGCCACATATTTTAGTGGTGTGTCCCATAAGATGCACCACATCGATAAATTGTGAAATCATTGGCCTAGTGTCATGCTCTTTACAACATTGATGCTTTGTTTATACCTAAAGACATGCTAGGTTAAATCGTTTCATCAGAAATAAAGCAGTGTGATGTGTTAATATGAACACATCGGTGAAACCATGTTATTGTAGCACCGACATTAAGTTTTGTGATACGTTTGGCTTGTATAGAGCACTGGTAATGGGGAATCCAATGAAATGCCCTGGCATGAAAAATTGTACAATATTTTCCCAGTGCAGTTATTTTAACCACATCGTTTCATTTTGTAAACAAAGACACACTACAATGCTAAAATTTATGGCACACAAAGTCTTCGGTGTCGTCTGTTAAAATGAAATCTCTCGTGCATCAGTTTTTCTACAACACCCACATGATGTCTAGTGGTGCATTGTATTACTAAGGCATCGTAAATGGGTCCTTATAGAAGACGAAATGCGATGCTTATTTTCAAAACCTATCATGATGCATACTTGTATAATTTGTGCACCAATTTTGCACGCTTGTTTTTTCACCCAGCAGTGCGTCTAATAAGTCACACCTCTTTGATAGATTATTAAAAATTTGGCCCAGTGTCATTCTTTTTACAACACCGGTGAATTTGTTGGAGTTATGGGCATCATTAGGTTAAATTGCTTTATCACAATTGAAGCATTGTGATGTCTTACTATTAACACACCAGTGCTACCGTGATAGTGGAGCACCGTCATTTTGTTTGGCAGTGTATTGTAAATGATGGAGCATCGAGAACAAGGCGTCCAATGAGATGCCCTGCTATGCCAAGACGTGAAATATATGTCCCGGTGCATTTCTGTAAACAACACCGGTGTGTTTGGTTAAAATTTTTGCATCGCTATGCTAACTTTTATAAATTGTTAAGTTAGTGGTGCAATTAATTAAGTGAAATGTATCGATGTTGGTCAAAGCAAATTATGCTTCGGTTGTGGGGAATTCCAAAGGACACGCTGCTTTGTTTTTAAAATTTATCATGATGCTCTTGCTTGAATGACATCGATGCATACATGTATATGAGACACATCGAGGGTGATTCTTACTGCGGATTTAATGGAAGACACACTGCTTCGAGGCGAGCCAAATCGTTCAGGCGCACCGCACAGAATTCGAAAAAAGAATTGAAATAAATGCCAAATTTCAAGATAAATTCAAATTTAAATTGGACAAAAATGAAAATAGGAAGGTAATAAACAATTAACCTAGCATCTTATGTCCCAAGGAGGCATGGTTTCACAATTGAGAGGAAATGAAAATTTGTGGTATTTTCCAAAGTTTGGAAATGTGTGGAATATATCAATGAAGTTATCCAAGTCATTGTAGAGCACCAGAAACAAGGTTTCTTTGGAAGGAGGGTGAGAATTGGTGCTTTCTTGAGAGTTTGGAAGCACGAGATGCACTGTAACAATGAAAATTGGTTTGGCATTTTATTTATTTATTTACCCTACCATGGCGTGCCTAATGATGAAGAGGTGCACTGGTGCATAATGTTCAACGATGTTGGTGCTTTTTATTCGGTGCATGCAATTTTTTATTATAAAGTATGACGATGCTTTTGAACATTGAAGCATCGATTCTTTATTGTGTATGTATGCACTGGTGCATGTCTACCTTAAATGTGCAATGATAAAAAAACCTCTGCAAAAACCTTGGGTTGTTCGCCTCCACTAACAAACTCTGCTATAAACAGAGAAGGGATATATTTTTTAGGGAGATTCTATAAAAACCTCCGCAAGAAGGTGTTCTCCTTGTAGTGTCTTTTACATTAATTCCAATGAATGGCTCTAAATGTTGACAACAAGACCCATGTTTTTCGACATTTACATAAAATGGAAAGGGATTAAAAAAGGAATAGTCGTTAACCTTGTTATCAACATTAATAGATTTGTCATCTCTTATTTTCATCTCATGCATATTTTTTGGAAGCTAATTGACATCGTTATTTCTAGTGATTTGGAATGTTGTTGTGGTTGAAGTGCCCACATTTACAACCACCAAAGAATTATCATAAGCCACCATTCGTTACTTCAAAGATTCACCTACACTTACAGTAGAAGTAAATGCTTCTAGAATGTCCACCCCTCCTCCTTCTGGCTCAAAACTTGCTCTCTTTGTTGTAGTGTCTCCAACCTAAAATTCCCACAAAACCAAGCATGATGAGGACTTATTTATCCATTTTAAAGGATGAATAAGGTGAAAATGAGAGGTGTTATTCATATTAGGGGGTAATTTACAATGAAATGACATAATCCACAATGCATTTATAAATCTCATTATGAAAAATAGAGATTCATTAAACGATCAAGGAAGTAGATAAAATCCAAAAGAAAAAAAGTGAGGGTTTAATGTGATATTAACCAAAGGATTAGAAACAGAGGAATGAAAAAAATCAAATCTATTTATATGTCACATGACATGCATGGCTTCACAATTAGCCTTTTCCCTCTTGAGGGCCTCTTCCCACCTAATATTGGCATAAGTTCGAAGGGAGGAGTTAGGGATCTTGTCACCCATAGTGAAGGCATTGTTTCTGTCGAGAAAAATAATCATGTTAAGCCTAATCTTCTTTTAGTTATCTTATCTTTCAATAATCCATTGGGGTTTCTTGAACAAAATCATGTTCCTCCTACCCTATGCCTCTCGAAAAATCCTTGAGCATAGATTTTGGGGTAGCATATGAGGCAAATTTTCAAACCACCTCCATTTCCATGGTATTGTGACCCTCTTCCTCCTCATTCACTAGAATGGAGCATTTGTTTACTGCAAACCTATTACCTTCACCATACAAATTATCATCAAAGTTCACAACAATAATCCCATTGAGATTGTTGAAAGAAAATAGAGGGAATCTCCAATCACCAACGATGGGTGTAGGATAGGAAAGGAACACTTAATGTAGCTCCTCCATGTACGGTGTATTGGCATTAATAGATATTTTTATCTTGGGGTTCTCATCTACATTCTCGTCGACAGGGTAATAAAGTTGATATTTTTGTCCATAGTCGAGGGTGTTATCACTGCCATCTTTGGCCTCACCACTCGATGAGATCCTGACGGTAAAATTTTACTGTAGGATGACCTTACCTTGGGAAAGCTTAGACAGTACATCCCTAGTTATGAATCATTAAAAAATATATGAGACACAAATTTATATTATGTAACCTTGTTAATTTAAGAAAATCTAAGGGGAAAACCTGATCCAGGCGAAAATCGGTGGCCACCCACCTATTCCGCTGGCTCAAAACAAGGGTTTCTACTTTGGCAGTTTTTCTATAATTTTTCAGGTCCTAAACTTCTGGGGTCGTTTTGAGACCCTGAACAACGATTTTTGGGCCTACCATAGTCACACTATATACTTTAGCAAGAGTGTGATGAGAAAATGTGTAGTCCTCGGATAGAATTTTCCAATGATCTATTGTGTGCCCCACACAGAGATCGTATGCAAAATTTACGCTCTTGGGAATTTGAGGTATGAACTACCCCCATCGAGGCCCGCAAACCTTTTGGCGTTTCATCTTGTGGGGTTAGGATTTTGGATTTCCTTTATGTTAAAAAGGCCTATAGAGCCTCATTTTAAACATCATATTCTTCATGCAAATGAGCATATCCATCACATATATTCTCACAGATAAGTTGCCATCATTCTAACGAGTTCATTCACTCTATATTTTTATAGCTTCTGTACATTTCTGTCATTAATAAAACAAATTGTGCATTATTCTACCTCTGTGTTTCTGGAAATATATCTGTGTATTTTCTTATTATATTTCTGCCTTCATTTCGTTCTCAAAATAATATGGATCAAAACCATCCCTCCCAACCAGTACAAGTCCACCAAAATCTGAGGACAACCTTTTCCTCAAATAACCATACAAATAAAATAACCAAGCCTCAACAAATCCCTAGAAATATCTTTTCCCCACAAATGTGTTGCAAACCACATGTATAGTCTGTTGGCATTACCTGTACTACTGCTGATGTCAACCTGTATGCACCTGCTCCTTCCCAGAAACTCGTGTATGGTTGTAGATGATTCACCTTATTGCAACCCGCATACATATGCAATTGTGCCCACTACAACCCATGTATACATGATTCACCTTACTGCAACCCGCGTACACACATGACTATGCCCACTACAACCGTTATACATATGTGATTCACCTTCCTGCAACCTACGTACAAGTACATAGAACTTATACAGACACCTCTGTATGATTCGTTCTCTGCGACTTCCTCTCTCATAGGCCATATTTTCCACCATTGCAGAATTTTCCTTTTCTAAAATCACCAAGCCTCCTAGCACAAATGCTCACACACTTATACTAACGCCATCTTTTCACAATGAAAAAATATCACAATAACCTCTCTCCTTTATATACAAGTCTAATGAGTGATTTTAGGCACCCCTTCCAAACTCAATAATTATTTAGAATATTGTATTCCTCTTTTTGGGTGTGACACCCCATCACAAGCCCACAAAGCCCATCAAATTTCCCATGAGTCCCTAGCCTCATTGCGGGGCCGATTTCACTAAAATAAAAGGCTAATATGGTGCCAACAAATATTCCCACATGCCTAACACCTTGACATCTTGTGGGAATACCTCCCAAAGCTAAAATACACAACACTCCCTCTTAGTGAGGGAGGTATCCCATCCACCATCATATGGATGTACCTTTGTCTCCCACACTAGAAGTGACTTTGTCTCCTCTAACACAGTTTCACTCCAGTCCACCTAACTTGATGCTCCCTTTGTCACCAAAGAAAATTCCGCTATCCAATCTGCCTCACTGGTTGCTCCCTTTGTGACTGAAGAAAATCTTACTCGTGTGTCTTCTTGACTAGTTTCCTCCTCTGTCACTGTAGAAAAACTTGTTGAAACAAATGAATCCTCCATGGAGGGCACACAAATAATAGAATCCTTCTGCCTTTGAACCTTCTATCTAACCTCCTCAACCCATGAAACATGCATGTTAGTCATAAAAGATTCCTCTCTTCCACCTAAACCTAAGGGGGAACTCCCTTTGAATGGATGACTCTCCCTGTCATCCATCTAACTCTCTCTGAGATCGGGATCCCTCTGAGTCTGCATGATTCCTCTGAAAATCGACTCCCTCTGAGTCTGTAAATCTCCAGAGCCATCTACTCCCTCTGAGTTTGTACAATATCTGGAGCCATCTACTCCCTCTGTACTTGCTAACCTCCTCTAAAGTCCAATATCCTTTGAAAATTCATGGGAGGTTGCTCTTCCCTATTGGATATTAAGGGCCGACTCCCTATGAACTCTAGCTCCCTCTGAGCCGACACTATTGGTGGGGATACCTGCCTCATAATTGGTGGAGCTACCTTATCCCTTTGAACCAGTGTTACTGGTGAGGCCACATGCCTCACCACTAGTGGAGATAAATGCTCCTCCTCATTTGTCTCTTTGCTACTGTTGGCTCCCTCCATAACTCCAAGAATCACCGTTGATCTGAAGCTAGATCATCTGGGCACAAACAACACTTGTCCATCTCGAATTAATACGTGATATATCTTCCTCTCAATCTACAAGACTGAAAGGACATGCCTACTTAGTTATGGAATCCATAACACATTTGACACCTTCAACACCTCTCTTGAATCCAATCGGAATGATACTGTACCATATTCTTGTATTGCATGCTTGGCTCATGTACCAAGCTCCACACACAAGTCTGAGCCAATCTTTGTGAAAGTGTCAAATAACTCTTGTGCACCTATCAAATGGAAAGATGCTCTCCTATCCACCAACCAAGTCCCAATGTTGGAGATTGTACCTGAAAGGGAGGAGACTAACAAGATCTCCCTCTGTAACTTATCTGCAACCTCACCAACCTATGTTGTTGATTCCTGCTACCTTCTTCCTCTTCCCCTTCTGTTTGGGCACTGTGAAGCATAGTGCACAAAGTAATGAAACTCAAAAAATATGATCATACTAAGATCTTTCTTCTTTCTCGGCTCAAAAGATGCTTCTCACTAGGGAGAATACCTTCTCCCATGAAAAACTCTTCTTCCTGGAGAACCTCTTATGCCCTTCCTAGTGTGAGTTTCAAGGACCTGGTTTTCATCACTACTACTTTTCACCATACCATCCATATCATCCCTAGACACTAACCCGATCTCCTCCTGGATACAATCATTCCATAGTCTATCAAATTATGGTAACTTGTCTTGTGTACAGATCCCCTGCACAAATGGTTCCCAAGACCTGTGAATACCTCTCAACACTACATTCACCAACTCAACATCCTTCACTGTCTCACCAATAGCTGCAAGTTGATCTTGAATCTGAGTGATCTTCATAAGGTAGCTGATAATTCTGTCCTCACTATTCATCCTGGCAATTTGAAGTTGGTTCTTCAAATGTAGCATACTGCATGTATTCTTGTTTTTGTATAGACCCACCAAAGCATCATACATCTCCTTGGCAGATGTCTTCTCAACAATGTGCAAAATCAAGTGATCCTTCATGGATTCTAGCAACACTTGCTTGGCCTTCACTTCCTTATTCTTATTAGTTTTCAATTCCCGTGGATTGATAGGAGCTACAACCACACTCTCAACATACTCCTTGAGGTCATTCTCTTCCAACAGAAGGAGAACACTTACCTTCCAAGCCCGAAAGTTGGTTTCCCCTTCCAACCTGTCCTCAATCTTTAATGTGTTCACCATTTTGACCTGCCTGGAACAAGAGAAAGAACAAAACTCTTCTAGTGTTGTATCAAACAATGTGTCTCAATATGATCCCCTTCTCTTCAAATCCCAAGATCTGATACCATGCCATTTTTCACATGCAACCCTATGTGACTAATTTTTAGATCTGAAAATTGCTTCCTAGTGAACTAACAATAAAACCCTAGTTGTTATCACTGAACAATTTTAAGTTGAAAATTATTGACTGAAAATATATGCAGTGGAAACAACAAGATAAGAGATGAATCATCAAAACCAACCCTCCCAACCAATACAAATCCACCAAAATCTGAGGACAACCTTTTCCTCCAATAACCATACAAATTAGAAAACCAAACCTCAACAAATCCCTGAAAATATATTATTCCCAAAAATTTGTTGCAGACCACATGTACGGCCTGCTGACGTCAGCATGTATGGACTTGCTACTTCCTAGAAACACTTGTGCAGTTGTACGTGATTCACCTTATTGCAACGAGTGTATATATGCGATTGTGCCCACTGCAACCTGTGTATACATGATTCACCTTACTGCAACCTGTGTACATACACAATTGTGCCCACTACAACCCATGTACATACACGATTCACCTTCATGCAACCTACGTACAAGTAAATAAAACTTATACAGACACCTTTGTACGATTTTTTCTCTACGGATTCCTCTCTCCTAGGCCATATTTACCACAATTGTAGAATTTCCCTTTGCTAAATCACAAAGCCTCCTAGCACAAGTGATCACTCACCTATGCTAAATCCATCTTTTCACAATGAGAAAATGTCACAATGACCTCTCTCCTTTATATACAAGTCCAATGAGTGATTTTAGGCACCCCTTCTAAACTCAAAAAATAATTAGAATATTTTATTTCTCTTTGTGGGTGTGACACCCGATCAAAAGCCCACAAATCCCATCAAATTTCCCATGAGGTCCTAGACTCATTCTGGGACCGATTTCACTGAAACAAATGACTAATCTGGTGCCAATGAAGATTCCCACATTCCTGACACCTTGGCCTCTTTTGGCAATACCTCCCTAAGCTACAAGAGGTGAAGGTGTCAAGCATGTGGGAATATTTGTTGGCACTAGATTAGCCTTTCGTTTCAGTGAAATCGACCCCAGAATGAAGGTAGGGCCTCATGGTCCAGTTGATGGAAGTAGTTGCTACTGCATGCTACTTGATTAACATGTCTCCCACATCGGTTCTTTTGGATAAGAACTTTATGGAGGTCTTGACAAGCAAGAAGCCCTCACTTAAACATCTTATTATTTTTGGTTGTGAGGAATATTCTCATGTGCCTAAGGAGAAGCAGTCAAATTTGGATAACAAGGTTGTGAAATGTATCTTCATCAGTTATGGCATTGGTGTGAAAGGGTACAATATTTGGGATCCTCTATCTAGAGAAGTTTTGTATAGAAAGAATGTTATTTTCAGAGAAGTTAAGCCTTCTCCCACAATGATGCATGTAGAAGAGGATGAGAAGAAGTCAATGGTTCAATTGCCACCCAAGATTGAGAAAGATAAACCAAAAAATGAACAAGAAGTTCATGATGGACCTGATGAGGAGGAATATTCAAAGAGTTTGGAAGAGGAGGAAGAAATGCCACCTCAAACTTTAAGGAGGTCCACTCGACAAAGAAGGCAACCTAACATGTATAATTATAGTCAGTCTAATTTTAGATGTATATATGTTTTATTTACTAACGTTGATGATCCTTGCACTGTGAAAGAGGCAATGAAAATAGAGGATAAGGAGTTCTATATATCGTTCGTGGATGAGGACATGGTTGCACTTAGAAATAATGATACACGAGACTTGGTATTGTTGCTAATGGATAGAAACCCATTATATGTAAATGGGTTTTGAAAAATAATATTGGTTTAGATGGAAATGTTGAAAAGCGCAACACAAATTTGGTTGTGAAAGGATATTCCTATGTTGAGGGGATGTATTTTGGATAGATTGTTTCCCCATTTCCTAAGTTAAGATATATCATGTTTCTATTATTTGTAGCAAAATATTTTTATTTATAGATAGAACAAATGGAAGTGAAAACAACTTTCCTACATGGTGACTTGAAGGAGGAGATCTATATGACACAACCAGAGAAGTATGTTGAAAAGAGTATAGAGTCATTGGATTTCAAGTTAAAAAGGTATTTCTATGGTCTCAAACAATCTCCCATAATGTGTTACCAAAAGTTTAATTCTTTTGTGTTGGGATTGAGATTTCTAAGATCCAAATCACATCACTATGTGTATTACAAACAAAGTGGTGGTCATTTCCTTGTCATCACTCTATATGTATATTATATGTTATTCTTTGGTAACGGTAAGGATGTGATTCATTATTTGAAGTGTAACTTTCAACACAATTTGATATGAAGGACTTTGGGGCTGAAAAATACAGCTTATGAATGGATATCAAGGGAGATGGAGAAAATAAAAGCTTTGGTTGAGTTAGAGTAAGTATGTAAAATCTGTGCTACAATATTTTTGCATGGAAAATTGTATACCATTGAGTGTTTCCATTTCTATGGGAACAAAGGTTTTAGTTGAGCAGTGTCCTACAACACCTGTAGATATAGAAGACATGGCTTATGTTTCTTCTGCAAGTGCAGTTGGTAGTTTGATGTATGTTATGGTCTATATTAGACCAGACATTGCCCAAACAGTGGGAGTCTTGAATCGATTCATGGCTAATCCAAGACATGAACATTGGGATAAAGTGAAGAGGGCCTTCAGGTATTTGGGAGGTACTTATGAATATTCCATTTTCTATCAAATTGGTGTTTCAAGGGACCCACATTTAGTGGATATACAAGTTTATGTGGATTCTGATTGGGTAGGGACGTAGCTAGAAGAATATCTATGAGCGGATATGTGTTTCGATTGTTTGATGGAGTAGTGAGTTGGATGGTTAAGAAACAAGATGTGGTTGATTTTTCCACTGCAAAGGACGAGTATATGGCAGATACTCATGCCTACAAGGAGGCCATTTGTCTTATGAAACTGTTTTTAGAAGTAGGGCTAAGTTAGAGAGCTATTATAGTTCAATGTGATAGTAACAATTCCATTTTTTTGGCTAAGAACCCAACCTTTCATGTGAAGACAATGCATATAGATAAAAAAATACCATTTTGTTAGGGGCATGGTAGAGGGTGGAAAGGTGATACTGGAGAAAGTTGACACTTTGCACAATGTTACATATACATTCATGAAACCGGTGTGCAAAGGTAAATTCAAGTAGTGTTATGAGTCTATGGGCCTTATTGTCACTAGCAATTAGCTCATATTTTGATGCATTCTCACTTATACTCTTGCAAGGTATAAGACAAGTGGGATATTGTTGGGACAAGTGTGTCATACACCTTGCATTCCTATAATGGAGTAAGTAATAATTGTTGAACAATAGCAGGGAATAATTGCACAACAATAGCAGAGAATAAATGTTGAGTCATTGCAGGAAATATCTGCAGATTACTAGTAGGTAATGAATGTTAAGCAACAACAATAGGCCAATTAATTGTTAGTGGTTTATAAGATGTAGAATTAGAAAACCATAAATGGTTTATGGTTTTGGTATGCCTATTTATTAAGTGTTAGGGTTGGAGGTAAAAAAATTGTGAGTTTTAACTTAATGTTATGCTACCAAAATTTCTCCAGAATATTTATGTTATCGTTGAACACTCTTGTTAAGAGTACATAGACTCTGTAATGTATTGTAACCATTTATTTGTTGAATAACACATCGAGAAAACTTTAAAGTGTGAGGTTTTTCTTCTGGAAGGATTTCTCTATAAAATCATTATCTAATGGTTATACATTTTTGTGTTTCTTATTATTGCAACTAAGTTTAATTAATTTCTACACATTCTTCTCTCATTAATTAGTATAAAAAGTGTATTGTGCACATATACTTCCTTTCACAAACATTATACACTCACATAAACATTATATAAACACATTCCTATCATTATGCATTCGTATCAAA
>ML800149.1:235106-254840 GCA_009831015.1 Picea engelmannii
TATATATATATATATATATATATATATATATATATATATATATATCGTTGAGTTAAAACCACTGTGGTAAATCGTAGAGGTAAAAATAAATGGTAAATCGATCTCAATAATAAAAGGTATAGCACTCATATGCTAAACAATCAATGCTATTCAATTGCAAACAAATCGCAGTGGTAAAGGTTGTGTAAACATGGGCGAAATTGTTGTCTAAGATCTGGGTAAATGGTTGTATAAACAAGGGTGAAATCTGTTAGAATATAATGATGTGCTCATTTTACCATCGACAATATCACTATTGCCACCCAACCATAGGCCGAAGCCACCCTCCGAGCACCTTAACCTTGACAGAGAATCACTCTGAAAGCAAACCCTAGGCTACATAGACAAACAAAGCGTAGTGCACCTTTCCCCAAGGATAGTGCACCAAACAAGAGTTGATCAGATAGTCCAAACCATAACCAAGAGACAGTCCAAGCCAAAATGTAATCTGCTAGCTGCAGCAACTGCAATGACATCTCTCCTCCAAACTTGCGCACAAACTGGGCAACTGCAGTGCGCACAAGTGTTGTTCTGCAATTCTAAGAATGCCTGCCAGAATGAAGACTGGCCTCTTGTATTTATACTAATTATGGTTAACTACCTGGGCCGACTTCTCATTCTTGGTATCTATTTACTCAGTATATAATATTTCTTCTGGCCGACTTCTTCTCTTGGAGGCTAATAACCTAATACAAATTATCCTCTTGAGCCGACTTGTCTTATAGGGTTATTAGCCAACTCATTAGGGTTTCTTCTTGCTTCCCGGAGTATTCTATTCTTGTTAGGTTTACACATGGAGGTAAATACCTCCCGTAGCTACCATAATATCAACACTCCCTCCTATCTAGGGAGGTATTACAGGTAATGGTCTTGAGCACAAACATGTCATTCACCTGGTAGCATCAACATAGTTGTATAGACTATCTCATGACTAAATCATGAGCACCATCATCACTATCAATGTCATCAACTGCATCATCTCTAGAAACCATACTTCATCTGAGTAATCATACATGATGTTGGATAAGTCATTCACTCCATAGAGTGTCACAAGAACCATCCTTATAATCCATACATATGTCCTAGAAGAATAAATGTCCTAAACCATTTTCTGTCTGGGAAATCTCTGTCCATTGATCATCCATCTAGATGATAATCATTTCCAACACTGCTGATAGTCTTCAAGGTAATCAGAACAATATCATTCAATAGAACACAACTGTGTCTATCCATAGTAGTAAACAACCACAATTCAGTGTTACACTACCACACCAAGTAGCACACAAATACTTGATCAATCACATATAATCATAATCAGTGGAACACATCCACCACAGTACCATGCATCTACTGTCCAGAGACATACAGTCTCCATAACAATCATCTGATATCAACCTGCACATAAAACATTGTTATGATATAAACTGAATCATCTAGGCCATTATTCCACTCACATCTGTGAGATCTGGAAGAGAATCTACCCTCATAAAGTCAAACATCACTGATGAGCTATCTAGACTATTCTTCTCAAGCAAGGAAGAATAACTGTCCTGATTTCTGAGACTGGAACATTCCCCACCCTGGGCCATTCCTCTAACACTAAACAAAGTGTAACCTGGAGATAATGAGTTTTCCCTAAGGAATGTCTGTCCCTGATTGTTGAACCTGGACCATTCCCCACCTTGGGCCATTCCTCTAGCACTAAACAAAGTGCAACATGGAGAAAATGAATCAGCCCTAAGGAATGACTGTCTTGACCATTTCCAAAGGAAATAACTGTCCTGTACCAACCTCCAAAACAAACCATTCCCCATGTTAACCACAATGGGAAATCGTTGTCCGGCGAGGTGGACCAGTCTTCTTGAGTAACCCTCAAGAAGAGAGACTTCCCTAGACCATTCCCTATGTTAACCACAATGGGAAATCGTTGTCTATGGTACATCAACAATCCATTGAACCATTTTCATTACAAAAATGACCGTTCAATCTAGACCATTTTTTGAAATGGAAAATGTCTGTCCATCAGAAATCTCAAACCACTTTCCAAACTTGAAAGGAACTGCTCATCCTGGACCATTTTTCGAACTGAGGAATGACTGTCCATAAATCAATACACATTAGTGCTCCCTCCCAACCTGGGATACATCTCTTCCTTTTTCAATATGGAAGTCGACTCCACGAGCTCCAACTTGAGTACACAAACTCTTCTATCTTGGACAGAGGTTTTACCAAAATGTCTTCTTATCTGCTCATCTGTGGAGATATGTATTTGAGAACCACTTTCTCCTTTCTGGACTTCATCACAGAGAGTGCAATGCTTGATCTCAATGTACTTCGATCTGTCTGGAACACTGGTATTCTTTGGAGGCTTCATATAGCTATGATCAATCATTGTTGGATTCCTCTTTGTTTCTTGCTAGCTCACAACATTGTGACAAGGGTCAAACTGGAACATATCCAAGTGATACTTCTTTGGTCGTCATGAGTGTTTGTCATGGATTAGCGATCCGAGCTTCTAAATAACCATTCTGATATAGTATCTTTTTTATAGAGAGTCTTCACCATGCTTTTGTTGTGCATTGGAGATTCTCCACCAAGTTGTTTTCTTCCATCTGTATACAAGGGCATCTTTCTGTTATACCTCAAAGCCTTGAGGTTGCTCTTCATACGCTCTTTGTTCAATTGCTCTGGATAACAGTCTTTGCATTCATCTGATGTATAACTCCAACCCATGGATATCGCGGATGATATAATGACTCATGTAGAGGTATGTCTTGTTTACTAGAACAAGTAATCATCACAGTCTTCTCCCTCCATCTGGGAGAACCTCTAGTTCTGGATCTTTCAATGCTTTCATTCATATACATTGTTCTTCATCACAACTTTCAGTTCCTTTGCTTGATTTTTTTTAGTGAGTTCATATCAGGCTAGTAATCGTGTGATTCTCGATACAATGACTGGTTGTTCTGGCTTCTCTTTCTTTATTGGAATCTTCATGTTCTTCCTCATGTTTTTCTTTAGCTCTTGGGTCCATGGAGTTTCTTAAAGATTCCATGCCCTGAAGATTCCACTTCTTCCTTTCATCATAGGATCACGGATGTGGATGGACAACCAGGGATACTTTAAGGCTTCTCTTTGAAGACGAATTCTTCTAAGGTCGAACTGAACACATATTGCCTTTCATGGTTGCTACCATGGATATATACTTCATCATTTTCAATGAATCATAGGATTAGCTCCCTCCTAATCCTTGCTTCATGTATGAGTGCATGTTTTTCTTTTGGAAATATATAATCGACTCCCTCCATCTAACAGAGTCCACGCTTCCGTCTACATCCTTGTTGTCTTCTGCAAAGTGTCATAAGTCTTTCTCCAATTTCCTCTTGATTGTTGACTTCTTTTTGTCTTTGCTTTTTCTAAGTTTCTTCAAGATTGATTTTGATTTCAGCTTATCTTGTAATAGCTTCCACATGATTTGTTTGATGTATTTCATCCTTTCATGTGTATTATCTGACTTGTATAATGATAGAAATCCTTATCTTGATTGTTCTTCCATAGGTACAGTTCTTCTTGGAACATATTATCTTCTAAGAGATAGATATACAAGACATGTATAGAGACTATGCAAACAAGATATGTACAAGAACTAAGAAGAGTATTGTTACCTTGTCTTTAGAAGAAGAAGTATGTTTTGTCTTGCTTGGTCTTCTTTGTAGGTTCCTTTTCTTCGGTAACTGATGCTTTGTGTGTCTCCTTCCTTTTCTTTAGCTTGGGACAATAATTCTTGTAGTGACCATACTTTCAACAGTTGAAGCATTATATTTCTGACATATCTTTCTTTTGATTTGGCTTCTTCCATGAGCCAAACTTCCTTTTGTTCCTAAAGTTCTTGAATCTTGCTGTGAAGGCTTGATCTTCGTACTTCTTTTGGGGTTTCTATTTTGCATTGATCCTTGATTCCTCTTGAGCACAACAAGTCCAAAGTTCTTCAAATGTAGGATACTCCTTCCTTGTGTTCATGCTTGCTGCAAATGCATCCCATGTCTTGGGAAGACCATTGAGTACTATGTTTACCAATTCCTTCTCTAAAATGATCTCTTCAATATCTTGTAGTTGATCTCTTAACTGAGATATTCTCACAAAGTATGATGTTATGCTGTCATAATCACTCATCTTCATGTCACAGAGCTCGTTCTTCAGACTCATAACTTGTCCAATGTTTCTTACTGAGAAGAGATTTGTTAGGGCATCATACATCTTCTTTGATGAGTCAATATGGGAGATGTAGGGTATCAAGTGGTCTTTTATAGAGTCCACTATGATACTCATGGCATTGATTTCACCGTCTTTGAACTTCTCCATAACTCCAACGTTTTGTAGTTCCTTCTCTTTTCCTTCTTCAAACTATGGTTCCACAATCTTTCCTTTCACAATATCCAACACTTTATTGTTGCCAAGGATGAGGTCAATCCTTGTCTTCCACGCTCTGAAATTATAAGCTCCATCTAACTTGTTTTCTGACTTCATAGAGTAAGTCATGGCTTCTTTGACTTGGTCAACCCTAGATTTGACCAAAAACTCAAACTTGGCGTCTTAGCTTGCTAAGAGTACCAGGAGATGCGCAAGGCTAAGGTGCACTGGTCTATCCAGAAATTTGGTCAATCCCTTCACTTAAGGTGCCTCAATGAGAGGAATAGGGTTTCTACAACTGCACTTGTTAGTAACCCTAGCGGCAGTGCTTTGGTGACTGCTCCTGCTAGAAACCCTAGTGGCAGTTCTTCAACGAGCTTAATATCCTCATGGCTATGCCTCCTTCCAACGGTTAGACTGAATGAAGGAGGTGTGGGCCCATAACCTGTTAGAATATAATGGATGTGCTCATTTTACCATCGACAATATCACTATTGTCACCCAACCATAGGCCGAAGCCACCCTTCGAGCACCTTAACCTTGAAAGAGAATCACTCTGGAAGCAAACCCTAGGCTAGATAGCCAAACAAAGGGTAGTGCACCTTTGCCCAAGGATAGAGAACCAAACAAGAGCTGATCAGATAGTCCAAACCATAACCAAGAGATATTCCAAGCCAAAATGCAGTATGCTAGCTACAACAGCTACAACGATAGCTCTCCTCCAAACTTGCACACAAACTAGGCAACTGCAATGCGCACAAGTTCTTCTCTGCAATTCTGAGAATGCCTGCCAGAATGAAGACTGACCTCCTATATTTATACTAATTCTGGCTAACTACCTGGGTCGACTTCTCATTCTGGGTATCTATTTACTCAGTATATAATATTTCTTTCGGCCGACTTCTTCTCTTGGAGGCTAATAACCTAATACAAATTATCCTCTTAAGCTGACTTGTCTTCTAGGGTTATTAGCCAACTCATTAGGGTTTCTTCTTTCTTCCCGAAGTGTTATATTCTTGTTAGGTTTACACGTGGAGGTAAATACGTCCTGCAGCTACCATAATATCCAAAAAATAGTTGTCTAAGATCTGGGTAATGGTTGTGTAAACATGGGTGAAATCGTTGTCTAAATTTGTTGTGTTTAGATCATGTATATTTCACTGTCAGGCATATTATATACAAGATCGTTGTCGTACAATTGTGTTCATAGAACACTGTCAACAATATTGAATCGATATCCCTTAATACATATAAATCACTATACAATACATTAAATACATATAATTCACTATACAATACATATCCATTAAATCGCTATACAATACTTATCCATTAAGTCGCTACACAATACATATCCATTAAATACATATAAATTCGTTGTCAAACTATATTTGGTGTCAACAATATATTAAAAATGCAGTCATTTTACCAATCAAGTGTTGGGTAAATCATGGAGTAAAGGTTGTGCTTTATGCCAATAAAATTGTGGAATACAAATTGTGTATTAAGCCATTAAAATCGAGGATGATGTTGTGTAGAATGCCAGGAAATTCGTGGAGTAAATGTTGTCGATAAAACGAGAATCGCAGAGAAAATTTTGGGGAGGACACAGACATTGCCATAAAGGAAATGCAGAGATCAGAGGTCATTCAATCAGAGACGAATCAATCAAAATTCAGAGATACTCATTCACAATAAGGCACAAAGACTAATCATAAAGGAAAAGCGTAGAGATAAGTAAGGGATAGATAGTTGGGTGAAAATTTATCCTTCACTTATTATCCATGCACATGAAATCAAGGCATTTGAATCTAAGTCTTTGAACACAGGAGTGACGACCGTCGATTCGGCTCCTGGCCGACTTCTCAAGCACAGACTAATAACTTAAAGGATAAGGGACAAAAGACAAAAACACATTTTTTCTTCGTATTAATCAATAAAAACAAACACAGAGAAGTAATTGCAATCAGAGTTTGGGTTCGCCATGGGAATCAATTCAAAATACAACAATCGTAAGGCTAGGATGACTTTAAGTTCTTTGATCATAAAACGTTGGGCTCAATCAAGACAAATTGCTGAAGATAAAAATGAAATCTCTAGATAGTTTTACGTTGAATAAAACATAATCTTTAACACAGTAGAAATACATTACTGAAGGTGTAGGAGTAATATTTAAACTACCATTCAATGCAAATATAGACATGTGTACCATAGCCAAATGTGAAGCTTTGAAGTCGTTGTCCTGTGCGCGCTCCGTCCAACTCCTGCTTGCCAACCGATGTGACCTCATAGGTACCTCCCAACCAACGCTAGGGGTACTCTTCTTCCCCCTGAACCCCCCGAGCCGCAAAGGGGCCACACACACAATACCATAGAATGATAGCACCCATATTGCCTCGCAAGGTCAAGATACCACTCATTACCCGAGTTGGGTATCCCAAATCCCACAAGAGAAAGTTCAGTCAAGATAAAATTTCAGTAGCGTAACGTTACACAAAAATATGACATCCATACCCCTCCTCCTCCATCCTTTTTATAGAGTTTTTAAGTAATTAGATTCTCAAATTCTCATTAAATTCATTTTTCAGTTAATTAATTTCGAAAAACCTCCCTCGTACACATGTCGCCCGATCCCCTAGTTGCACCAGAAAATCAATTTTATTAATTAATTCAATATTCCTATTTCCCTCATCCACCTAAGAGCATTCCTAAAAACGCTCCTCGGTATCCCAAAATTCTCTTACACTTCTTAAATGACTTACGCCTTACTTAATTCCTAGTTGAGTTCATAATTAGAAAGTTCCAAAGGCAAGATTCCTTACTAAGTTAGACATTCAACTTTTTCTTTACGTTTCCCCTTTTCTTTAAGTTTCCCTTTTTCTTTAAGTTTCCTATTTCTTTCAAGTTTCCCCCTTTTTCCTTTTTAACTAAAAAAATCAATTTAGCAAGTGTAGATAAAACAACCATTTACCCTTTTTCCTTTTTAATTAAGAATTAATTTAGCAAGTGTAGATAAAAACAACCATTTACCTCTTTTTAAAAATTTAATCCTCCAATAATTTTGACTTTAATAAATAAGTTTGAATTTCTTACCCCCCTTCTTATTACATGTTTATTTATTTATTTTTATTGTTATTTTTTGACCACGTGTTCTACTTAGACCTAGGTTTTAATTTCACTAGGTTGGGCGACATTTTTTTATTAGGAAAACATGTTTTTAAACCTTACTTATCACATCATTCATTTTAAGGCCGACTAGTTTTATTCAATACTAGTTAAAATCGCAACGTGCCCTTCAAGACACACTACATGCTCCAACGGTGGCACTCTCCTTTTTCTATTTTCCTTGCACAACGTGCCCTTCAGGACACACTACGTGCTCCAAGGGTGCCACTCGCATCTTGACTAAATTTGGTAGACGTCAAACCCCTAGAGTCAATACTCCACCAGGTGATATTGTGGGAGACTAAGGGCCTCTAAGGAATAATGCCCCTGCCTTATTGCGCACCC
Source organism: Picea engelmannii (assembly GCA_009831015.1). Taxonomy (NCBI): domain Eukaryota; kingdom Viridiplantae; phylum Streptophyta; class Pinopsida; order Pinales; family Pinaceae; genus Picea; species Picea engelmannii. The sequence goes on from ML800149.1 coordinate 243,066, forward strand.
CTTAGAATCATCGTGAGTGACTTTCATAGTCTTCCCTAATGGCATCGTGGGTCTTTTGAACTAGGTAATTGTTAACCTACAGTTCGAGCCACAGTGGGATTTCTAGTAGGTTGTGGTAGGGTTGTTGCCACACCTCTCCCTAAATGTCTTTGGTTGTCATGCGTGACCCCTCTACTCCAAATGTGATTCTGGTTGGCAAGCTATCGTCAGCATGCATCCATCAATGAATCATTTCAACAATAACAATCAGTCATCATAACATCTAATCATATGTACATATGTCACATAAACAACATTCAAAACCCAAATAGCCCATTCCCTAACTCGATTCGGAGTCCAAGGGGTTTCATCGATGCCTCTACATCCTCAATGTCCAGAGTCTTGTACACTCACGAGAACTCATTCAATAACACATGTCTAGGTAAATACAACAAAATAACATATCATCAAATCCATAATATCTCATAATCGTTATCAAAATGACCAATAGTATAATAACCTGGATCACTTGCACGCAAGTGTCCTCGAAGAATAAGTTTTCTCAATGCATGCAAGAGCGAGATGTTACACTTTGGGATACCTCATTATGTCCTTTGACCAGGTTATTTAATATTTGGAGCGTAACCTCATCATGGTTTTCTCCCATCCTTCCTCCTACTTCTCCTTCTTCTGATGACTCTATCCCTAGAATGGGTTGTCCTCCCTGCCCTCTACTTCTTCTTTTAGGCATCATTTCCTTATGTAGTCATAGGCTGGAAAGATCACCATCTCTGGTACCAATGTATTATCCCCAACAAAAATTTGATAGGATGTAACTATGATTTATTTTGTCAAATAATGTGTTTACTGCAAATTACAACCTTTAACAAATAGTTCATGTGTTAATTGACCATAGGTGAATTTTCAAACATATGGTGTACGTGATTCAGGCATAAATCGGTGGCCAAACACCTATTTCACTGGCTCAAAACAGGGGTTTCCACCTTGGTATTTTTTCTACAACTTTTCAAGTCCCAAACTTCCAAGGTCATTTTGAGGCCCTAAACAACATTTTTTGGGCCCGCCACAATCACACTACATGCTTTATCTAGAATATGACAGAAAACTATGTAATCCTTAGATAGACATTTCAAACGAGCTATCATGCACCCCAAACAAAGATCGTATGTAAAAGTTACGCCCTTGGGAAGTTGGTGTACTGACTTACCCCATCAGGGCCCACATGACTTTTGGTGTTTCATCTTCCAGGGTTAGGGTTTTGGGTTTTCTTCATGTTAAAAATACCTCTAGAACCTCATTGTAAACATCATCATCTTCTTGTGAATGAGCGTAGCCATCACTTCTCTTCTTAGAGATAAGTTTCCACCATTCTAGTGAGTCATTCACTCTGTAATTTTACAGTTTCTGTACATTCTCTCATTAATAAAAAAATATGCATAATTGCATCTCTGTGTTTATTGCAATATCTCTGTATATTTCATTCTCAAAATATTTTGGATTAGTGGTATCAGAGCAAGGTTAGTGCTCCACAGGAATAAGGGTTTGAAGCATATTGTGGGTTCAAAGATTTGTAGCAAGAACCAACCTCCTTTTGGTACTCTTGAAATCCATTTGTTGGGCCATACACTGTAAGAATCACAGTTGGTCCACGGGAAATACATGGTTTTTCTACCCTCAGATCTTCGTTCACCATTGCAGGAGCATCCATACAAGGATTTATTACATCCATTGGTATGAAACATTTTCAGGGTTTCTATGTTGTCCCCGGAGGTTCTATGACCTCTACAATAGTCCATACTACACTACAAACCCTTGGCATTCTTTTTACAGCTGACATAGAAGAAAATTATTTGATGGAATGTAGGACAACCCTCTTCTACAAAATTTACAGAGATGTTGATACCTCCACAAAGTGCTTTAGAGGATCTATCATAGCTCATCGGAAAGGTTTTTCCATCAACTCAAATGGGTATTTCGTGGAATTTTGTTTTGTTTCCTGGTTTGAGAGATCTCTCTCATTGAAGAGTTTCATGTCTTTGTTCCGAGACGACCTCATGTACCTAGAATTCAGAAAGATTTTTCTCACTCCGTGGGTCACCTCAGAAAAAATTCCATAGCTCATCAAAAAAAAAAAATTGTCATCTCAAATGGGTATTTTGTGGAATTTTGTTTCGTTTCCCAATTTGAGAGATATCGCTCATTGAATATCTACATGTCTTTGTTCAAAGACAGACATGTGTACATGACACTTCAACAAGATTTTTATCACTCCATGGGCCACCTCAGAGAAAATTCCATATATTGATGGAAATATCTCTTCAGTAGCTCAAATGGGTCTTTGACGAAATTGGATTTCATCACTTATAGCAGAAGTTATGATTAAATTTGCAGAAGGATGTTCACACCCCCCAAAGTCACAATTTTTCCATATTATTTTTTTAATTTTGGGATTTTACTAAAATTTATTTATTTTTCTACCTATGTACAATGCCATTGTCAACTAGGTTATGTGTCAACTACACAAAACCCTTCTCTTTGTTGGCCATTAGCACATTGTAATCATAATGGCACAATAACGCGGTTTCTCTTTTTAGTATGGGTGAAATGATGGGGACCATCATTTTCTAAGGGGGGAGGATTGATCTGAATCTTATGGGGGGATTTAGTATAAGTTCGGATGTAAAAATACATAAATCCATATAATTGTAAAAGGGAGGATGATGAACATGTAATAAATGGAGTTAGTTGTTCAAAGTTGACTTCGTACTGATCCAGATTTATGAGTAGAACAAAATGAAACACATATCTATAACATTAACACAGATATACAGAGAACAATAATAGAGATACAATGGAACTCAACTTCTATTAAATAAGAAATCTGTTGAAACTGTAAAATGCATAATGAAAACAATCTTGCTCGAATGGTGGTAGCTAATCTCTGAGAAGAGAAGTGGTGGCTATGCACATTCATCTGATCCCATTACAATGAGGCCTCCAGGCCTTTTTAGCATCAAGAAGTAAACAAAAAACCCTAGACATCCAAAAACCTAACCCTAGGAGATGAAGCGCCAAAAGTCATGTGGGCCCCAATGGGGTAAGTTGGTACATCAATTTACCGGGGTCGTAACTTTTGCATACGATCTCCATTTTAGGCGCACGATAAACCATTCGAAAGGTCTATCTGGGGACTACACATTATGTCATCTTGCTTTGACTTTGTCCTTAGTGTGATTGTGGCAGGCCCAAAAAACGTTGATTAGGGCCTCAAAACGACCCCGGAAGTTTAGGACCCAAAAAGCTAGAAAAAAACTGCCAAGATAAAAACTATAACTACCAAGATGAAAGTTGTATGTGATCCAGCTAGAAGAGGTGGGTTTCCGCCGATATTCACTTGGATCAATCCTCCCTCCTTAGGAAGCAATGGTCTCCATTGCGTTGATTTCGCCCATCAGATGAGGAAACTTTTGTTGAATTTGGCCCCAGGTGAGCCACTTGCCTTGGTGCAAGATTTTTCTTTATTTGACAACACGATAAAGTTGAAGCTTATATTGGCGAGTGCCCTTGACCTGTGTGTCCACGATCTGATAAGGGTTGAGCTATGTCAGTGTCAATTGTTATTCTATCTCTAAGGTGTCTAATAAGGGTGGAAAGTATGGTTGAAAGAGGTCTACATTAAACATTGGGTGCAATACAAGGAAAGGGGGAATGTTGAGCTCAAAATCATTTTCACCCACGACCTTAATGATGTTGTAATTTCCATAGTGTAGTGGACAAATATTATGATGGGGTCATGTAAGGCGTTCTTTCTGTAAGTGCAACCAAACTTTATCTCTCACCGGAAACTTGTGTGGCACCGGGTGTTGATCATGGTGCTACTTGTACTTGGCATTGGACTTCTACAAAATATCTCGAACCTCTTGGCGAATGTGTTGGAATTTTTCAATGAACCGGGTAGGTTTATCGGCTTTGATTTGCGTATGGGATGATTATTCTTGTGTGGATGCAAGGGGTAGTGCAACATCCATGTGACCCAATGGTTGAAATCCCAACCACACCTAAAAGGGGCTATGGTCGGTTGAGCTAAGTTATGGCTCTGTTATAACTGTGTTGAACATAGGGAAGAATCTCATCCTATGTGTGTGGATGCTTGGAATTGTACATGCGCAAGATATGCACGATCATCCTGTTGACAACCTCGGTTTGTCCATTTTTTGGGGGGTGGAAATCCATGGATTTGATGAGCTTGGTGTACAGCTGTGACCAAATGCTCGACTAGAATGTGTTGAGGAACCGACTGTCTCGATCAGAGATGATGGTTTGTGGTATCCCAAAATTCACCCATACTCGTTCGAAGAAGAGCTTGGCATTGGCCTCTGTTGTGATGCTCTTCTTGCAAGCGACCAGAATTGCCATATTGGAAAATTGATCAACCACCATGAAAAAACAGTCATTTCCCTGCTTGGTGGAAGGAATTCATGACATGTAGTCCATCGAGATGGATTCCCGGGGCCTATCAAGAGTAGGCAGAGGGGTGTACATGCCTTGTTTCTTAATGTATAGTTTGGTAATGGCGTAATCCGTGCATGACCTGATAAACTTGATGACAGCCTATCGGAGTTTCGACCAATACAAATGTTGTTGCAGCACTGCCATTGTCTTTTCTATGACGAAGTGTCTTGGCACCTAACTATAGTGAGATTCCCATATCAACTTTGTGCACTCACTTGATGGAATGCAAAGATGGACCAGATGGCACAACAACTTGTCTTGTAGATGAAAATCAGTGACAACTATGTTTGTGCCCAACACCTGGTAGGTAGTGGCAAAATCAAGATCTCGCTTGTAGAGCTCAGGCCGTTCAGAGGTCTCATGTCCATAGGAGTGTAGCACCGTGGTTAGTGCAGAAACTGGAGGTCGATTGAGGAATTCATCGACGTGGTTGGTGCTCCCTGTCTTGTACTTGATGTTGATATGGAATTGCTACAAGTATGTGGACCACTTATGATGGTGGTCATTCTGCAATTTTCCTTATATCTACATGAACTGCAGAGACTTATGATCAGTGTGGATGAGTGTCTCCTTCCCGAGAATGTAATGCCTCCACTAGTGGCAGGCTTATACAATGGAGTACATTTATTTTTCATAAGTGGGGTACTTACAAACAGTATTTGATAGCGTCTCACTATCATAGGCCACGAGATTTCTATGTTGAGTGAGAATTGCGCCCACAACATAGTCTGAAGCATCTGTCTCAATCTCAAAAGGTTATTGTAGGTCGGGTAATGAGAGCATCAGGGTTGAGCACAAGCGTTTCCTCAAATAATCAAACGCTTTATTTTTTGACTGGCCCCACATGAATTTGTCCTTGCCACCGCCCCTAGTCACTTGGCTAAGGGCCCATGTAATGTGGGAGAATCCAAACACGAACCTGCGATAGAAATTGACAAGGCCTAAGAAGCTCCAAAGCTCAGTGAGTGTGGTCAAGTTTGGCTAGTCATGGATGACCTGAATCTTGGTTGGGTCGACATGCACCCCATGCTTGTCAATAGTGTATCCTAGGTATTGGACCATGTTCATGCCGAAGGAGCATTTTTCCAAATTTACATATATTTTGTGTTGTCGCAGAGTGTGCAGAACCTGTTGAATGTGTTGCAAGTGTTTCGCCCAATTCTTGTTGAAGATGAGTATTTCATCCAAATACACCACCATAAAAGAATTGGTGAAAGGTTGTAATATATCATCTATCCTCCTCGTGAAAGTGGCTAGGGAATTTGTCAAGCCAAAGGGCATGACCATCCATTCAAAAATACCTTCTTTGGACTTCAAGGTGGTCTTCCATACATCGGTCTGCTCTATTGGGACCTAGTGGTAGTCAAACTTCAGATCAATCTTACTGAAGTATTTGATCCCCTTAAGCTGGTCAAGGAGATCATCAATTCAGGGAATTGGGTTACGGTTCCTGACGATGATCTTATTTAGGGCCCGGTAATCAATGTAGAGTCGCGATGACCCATCTTCCTTCTACACAAGCATGATTGGGCTTCCACAAGGTAATGAGATTGGGCAGATATGCCCCTTTTTGAGCAACACTTGGATCTCACACTTGATTTCCTCGTTTTCTTACAAAGAGCAGTGATAGACTAGCCCATTGGGTAGCAGTGCATTGAGGGTCATACCGATTGAGTGCTTGACCTGACAGCGTAGAGGTACCCCAGTGGGTGAGGAGAAGATGTCTTTGTATTCTTCCACGACCTTATCCACTTTTTTTTGTTGCACAAAGAGACCTGACGTAGAGGATATGGATGTGGTTGCAACATTCTGCTCACTTTGAGCACGAATCATGAAGAATACAAACTTCTCGGTCTGAGAGATGACCTTCCTGCATTGCTTGGCAAATATCAAGGAAGTGGTGGTATATGGGACTACCTCGGGCTACTCCTTTTCATTTCTTATGCATGTCCCCGACGAGGTCAGGGTATAGAGATTTGGGTCTCGAGCTAGTTTCCCTTGAGGAGAGGACAACTTCTCTCACCGGCCCAAGCGACCTTCCATGGTGGAAGAGAAGAGAGACGAGGGAGATGAATATCCCATCAAGTTGTTTCTCATGAGAGTCGTCTTGCAACAGAGGAACGAGATGTTGGAGAATTTTTCCCAAATCCTTCAACAATTGCTGACAATATCTGGGGCGTCTTCGTCAAGCAGACACTTTGGAGATGCTACCCCATTCAAGGTACAAGTTAATTTTCATATTCCCATATTCGAAGGTCAAATCGATGAAAATGATTTGGAAAAATGGTTAAATTTTCTATAAGGTTATTTCTCTATTCACAATTTTTCCAAAAGAGAAAAGATAATCTTTGTGATTCTTAAGGATCTCCCCCATGTCAAACATTAGTGGGAAACTTACTGGGAGAAAATTCCCATAAAGGAGTCTGCAATATTTGGGGCTGAGGCCAATTTGAATTTTTTATGGTTGTGGTCAAGGATAAATATTACCATGTGGGAAACTATGATGACCAATGAGATGGACCACGATGCATCAAAAGCGGGACCAAACAGTGTCGAAGTTCACAAATACCTTCCATACCTTCCACACCAAGCTGGGTATCAAAGACTCTAAGCAACATCTGGTTTTGAAATACCGCGGGGCTCTACATAGGTACATCCAAACCAAAATGGATTTTCTAGACATCTCATCATTGGGATCCGCTTATAGATATGTTGTCAAAATAGAGAAAAAATTTAAGCAGTAGAACAAGAGGGAATTTGGGTCTGCAAATACACAACAACCAAAGTATGGTAAAGGAAGCTCTAACACACAGAGAAGTCAACTGCAAGACAACTAGTCCAAGCCACAGGAAAATAAGAGTAACGGGAAGACGAAGAAGGAAACTGGGAAGTGGTGCAACTTCGAAAAAATCCCTTGAAACAACACCGATGAATGCCGCTCAAAACAATCATTGGTGGCTGAGCTCAAATAAACAGAGCTGAGCCCCAACTCAGGCTCTGATTTCGACAATAATAAAAGGAGATAGATAATTGATGCAAAACCCACTACTATTGTCGCAACCGCAACAATCCAACCAGAAGAACCAGAGGATCCTGAGGAGGGGGAGCACCTTTTCCATTAATAGATGTGGTTGAAGGGGACCCTATTGCATTTTATTGTTGATGGTAAAATCCAGAAGAACCCCATCTCAGCAGAGGTCGTCAAGCAATTGGATTTTCTGACAACACCACACCTGCAACCATACAACATCGGATGGCTCCGCCAGGGACGATATCTTTGTGTCAGTCAACAGTGTCGCTTGCCATACAACATCAAGCCCTTCAAGGATGAGGTACTGTGTGATGTTTCCCCACTGGAAGTCTGTGATGTTATTTTAGGCCAACCATATATGTGGAGACATTATGTTGTTTATAAGTCTTGACCTCGTAGCATCATTGTTACTCTGGGGGGTCAACCCTACAGGATACCAGAGGTAGTTTCAACTATTGTACCAACAAAACAGTGATGCAAAGTAATCTCTCATACCGCAAAGTTTATACTCTTCACAACCTGGTTAGAAGAGAAGGACATTGCAACCACTACAACCTTGTCCCAAGGCCCTTCTATCTAGTAGAATCATATCAACAATATTGTAGAAGAGCACCAATATATTCCTACTACACCTACAGGGGTGCCTCTACATTGCCCAGTCGAACCAAGTTATGATAAATCCCTTCATGTTCTTCATGTTGCATCCTCACCGACAGATTCCTCCCACTCTCCGACAGATCATGCAACCAAATTGGTTAAAAATATCCAACCCCTCCGACAATAGGTTCATAACATCCTTCCACAAGATAAGTAGGATAACTTCTTCAGCAAGGCAAGCAACTCACCAAGATTCAGATTCAACAAAATCTTCCTCGGGGAATTCACGCAATGGAGACCGTTGCTTCCTAAGGGGGACGGATTGATCCAAGAAGGAATCGGTGGCCAACCACCTATTCCACTGGCTCAAAACAGTGGTTTCCACCTGGTATTTTTTCTAAAACTTTTTGAGTCCCAAACTTTCGAGGTCGTTTTGAGGCCCTAAACAACATTTTTTGGGCCCGCCACTATCACACAATAGGATTTAGCTAGAGTGTGAGGGAAAAATGTGTAGTCCTTGGATATAGCTTTCAAATGAGCTATCATGTGCCCCAAATGAAGATTGTATGAAAAAATTACGCCCTTGGGAAGTTGACGTACCAACTTACCCCATCGGGGCCCACATGGCTTTTGGCATTTTATCTTCCGGGGTTAGGGTTTTGGATTTTCTTCATGTTAAAAAGGAACCTAGAGCCTCATTGTAAACATCATCATCTTCTTGTGAATCGGAATAACCATCACATCTCCTCTCAGAGATAAGATGCCACCATTCTAGTGAGTCATTTACTCGGTAATTTTATAGTTTCTGTGCATTCTCTCATTAATAAAAATTCGGCATTATTGTATCTCTATGTTTATTGGAATATCTATGTATATTTCATTTTTATATATCTACCTTCATTCCATTCTCAAAATAATCCAGATCGGTATGTCCAATGAACTCATGAGACATAAAGAGACAATGTAGGCATTGTATTATGAGTGGAAAAACTCCAACAACAACACAATGACTAAGGGTTCCTATGCAACTGCAACATAACAACTAACACAAGTAACAACTCCAAAAAACCTGGTAAACAGTGCCAAATGTCTATGTAGTGGTTGGAACCTAGTTGATCCAAGTCTAATACAGTGTTGGAACCCTCACAATTCTGCAGTGAACCCACTGCCTCCCTCCAATCCCTCTTTGCTCATCAAAAAAGCCTTGCTACCCCTCCTAAGCTACTCGACCCTCTCCTCAATGCTCCACACGACTTGATGGTAGGTTTTTGGCCATTCCAAGACCCTTGTAACCCTGAAACAGATGGACATTACATCAGGGTACCTTCCTATCTCCTCTTGGGCTCACGAATTTGTAGTTGGTAAGATATAGGGCTCCCCAAGAGACCCTTAGAAGCCTCCCAATTCTTTAATAACCCTCATGATCCCATTGAAACCACTACATCCTAGTAGATAGGGATGATCTACCTCCTCAAGAATGATCCACAGTTCTCCTAACCTAACCGATACTCCTCCAAAATGACGATAAGCAACGAGATGATGCACTGATGGAAATCCTAGGTGAATTCCCCATTGGTCTAGATAGGGTGGGTATTTCAACACTAAAACCAAACTGAAGTGTGGAATGGTTTTGTGATGATCCTAATGAAAACACAGCTCTCCAGAACACTCCAAATCAGAGATCAAATCATAATGCTAAAGTAAGAGGATACCCCTCCTTTTATTCTTCCTATGAGACTTCTAGATGTTTCCCTTTTTTTTTACCAAATCGAACCCTTACCTTATTTCTCCTTTAATTATTAATTAAACATTAAAAATAAATTTTTAATTCTTAAGTAATTAATAATTTTATATAATGTCACTTTAATATAATATCTTCCACCCAAGTGACACTAAACAAATCCTCGTGACTCCCTTTTTCCCATTGACTATAGCCTATGGGAGTCGTATAGGCTACTAAGTCACCTTTCTCTTCGATCAAGAGGAAGGGGACATTACAACTTCAGGGGGTTTTCATGACCTTGAATCCATTTATGCAATTTAAACAACAAAAAATTGCAATTTTTCCCAAACTTATATTTTCAAATTCCAATGAAAAATGCCAAATACATAGAATGTTTAGACAACGCCTACAAATATGCTCGAGTAATGTAAAGATAGGAGTAAGAGAAAAGGAATCATAAATATACTAATCAAAAGTAAATGGATCCACAAAATATATAGATACTTTGGAGTGATATTATTATAATTATAAGGGAGGATTTAACAATATTGCTTGAAAGGGAGTGAATGGAAAAAATCCATATATACTTGTCCATCACTTATCCATTGAATCATAAATCAAGACACTTAATTTTCTATGGACACTTTTTATTTATCATTGTATATTTAGACCATTTTTTTCAAAAGAAAATATTGCGGGAATCCCCCTTCTTCTCAAAAATATGTAGATGGGGGGAAACTCAACTGTCAATCACAATAGCGATTGGTAAACCCAACATGACTCAACTGGACTAGAACCTTAGTATAACTAGAACTTGATACCTCACAACAAACTCCACCTTAAAATGGTCCATTCGAACTAATTAAGCTAACCGATCGGTCTAAAGCTAGACCCACTTATTTTTAGTAAGTTTTTTTTTTAATAATTGAAACATTTATAGCTTATATTAAAGGTGAGTTGTGACTGAACCAGATAACGAGTTAATATAATAAAAAAGTTTAAGTCTGGAGATATGAAGTTCAAAGAAAACAAAATATGTAGGGGATCTGTCTAATTCCTGCCAAGCTTTTAGAGTTTTCCCCAAAAAAGTACTAACCCTAATTGTAAGTACTATGAATTCTAACAAATTTTCCTAGTAAAATATTATACTAGCAAAGCACAAACGTGGATAAAAGCAAGGGAAAACATATATTGGAGACTTTCTACTAGCTCTGAGTTTGTTCCCTTTCAACAACTTCATCAATTTCCATGGGTTTGGTGACCTAGTGAATTGTATCTTCTTCAATTGTCACTTCTATTGGAGATGTCATTGATGTGTCGGGGCTTCTGGTAGAATCAAGAATAATATGAACAAACATATTGTGCTTAGATACCAACCTTTCTATCTGAGTATTATGGCTATCGATCCTCAAATCCAAATCAGAAATTTTAGACTTCATTCCTCCAACTAGCTTTGGAAATTGTTTACCAATTGGGATATGTTGACTGCAACTCCTCTAACTAGAGAGCTTACCTTTGAAATCTAGCAATTCAACAATGGCATAGGTGTTTCCCTCACTGCAATGATTCCTAATTTCCATTGAAGATAAAGGTGATAGTCTAACAAAAGGGTGCACCCAAACCCAATCTTCCCTCCCAGAAGAAGCCTTGGCCAATCGACACTTAATCTCAAACCATTCAAACTCCACAATGTCATTCCAAACCTGCTCTCCAACGCCGCCAAGGGAGAATAGAAACACATCTAAGGATGCCTTGAACTTACAAAAAGAATTGTTATGAGGTGAATTGAATCCACAATTGTATCCTTTATCCCACTATTGTTGGGAAGGCTCATCCATCCCTCCATTAAAGCCTCAAACATGTCAAAAAATAGCATGTGTATGGATGAGGCGGGGGGGGCGGGGGGGGGGGG
>ML800149.1:273443-284359 GCA_009831015.1 Picea engelmannii
TACCCACGAGATTGGGGAAGGCCATTGAAAGACAATAGGCTATCGGTTTTGGGCAAAAGAAATTTGTATCTACACTTCGTTACAGTAAAGCAGCAGTGCAATAGATATAAAAACGCCCGAGTCCATTAATCCCTTGCAGGGGAGGTCGGGGCACCAGACATTTAAATGCGTTCTTGACGGCTATGGGTGTCGTATCGGTGGGCAATACGAGACTGGATTGACATCTGAAACAAGAAGAATAATCCCGGCGACCTGGATCCGACGCGCACCACCTGAATCTCGATCTGTCGTTTTTCCCGAATTTGGGCAAGAACTTTACAATTCTTGGGGAAGGCAGTTGCAGAATTTGAGATGGTAGTCAAATTTTAAATAGGAATCGGCCGGGAATTGTTTTCCGCCAAATTGAACATTCAAAATTGAATTTGAATTTGGTTTTGGAGCACGCCTTCCAGTTGCAATTAATTATGCGTTCACGGATGAAGTGACGGCCAGGTCGTCGGCCGATCCAGTCACCAGATCGGTGCCGGCAAACAAATGAGATAGACGGAAAACCCGATGGATGGATGGATGCATGCATGCCATGTAGTGAATGGAGGACCATGCAACAGCCTCCCAATGATTGGGTTGATGCATGGTGGATAGCCTTCGCCGTGTATATACACCATCACATTTTATAAGTAATAAAAACAAATCGCATTAAATGCGGTCACGGGACGCGTTGTATATACACCACAAGAGTTTATGAATAATAAAATTCATAAACGAATTCAATGGTATATTTGTACCCCACCATCCCATTCAATACAATGTTGCGGGGATGTATAAACTTTACTATATACCATACAACAATGTAAGGCTCTTGAAAAACTCGTTGTTTTTATTTTAAATTTGTAGCTACCTATCTTAAAATGTAATTTAGGTATAAACAACATGAGGGTGAAGGCAACTTAAAAATATATAATGTGAAAGAAGGTGTAAGAGATGAGCTTTGAGATTTAAAATAAGTGCGAAGAGAAGAGAGTGGGTACTTTGGGAGTTTTTTATTATAACGGGTTCAAATGGAAAACTCTATAAAATTTGATCTTCCCATTTTTATTTTTTAAAAATTGATTTCAAGTTTTTAATTTGAAAAATAATATTTTTACCTTCGAAACAACCAAGTTATACATGTCTTCAAATTTTAATAGAACAAGGGTTGCATGACAATGCAGTCCCTGTCGAGTAAGTTGGGAAATACATGTTGAACAATAAAACTTAATATAACTAAATGCACAAGTAATGAATAGTTTTTGTCAAAAGATAATAATTGAGGGTTGTTTGTTATTCAAAATGTATAATGAACCCTAAGTTAAATGGAACTAAATCCTCATGAAATTAGGTACACTACCAGTGTTAAATAGTACTAACTAGACATAACTCAAGCATAAGCTAAATATAATGAAAAACAAAAATCCACCTAAGTAACAATTACTTAGACCTAGTCATTCTTGGCCAAATATGTGTCGCAACTACTTAGAGTTTTTCCATAGCGAGGTCGGTACAACAAGTAAGGGTGAAGGTGAACAAGAAAATCCTGATGGATTCCTCGAACAGAGTGAGAGACCGATTATTAGTTAATGCATCCATCAATGCTATTCCGAAGAACATATCAATCATGGATTAAATAATAAAGTTATGTTTTAGTCACAAATGCAAATCACATAGCAAGAAATTGATGATAAGAAGATATAATATGTATGTTTCCTTTCTTTCTATTTTTTTTATTAGGGACAAGAAATATATAATAAATATGATTTTCAAATAATGAATATTGACGAGGGTAAATTGTTGATTTTAAACCCCTCGAATCCTTTGTTGAGCATACAAACCCATAGGAAGATAACTGAACCGGTATGAACCGAAAAGAAAGGAACAAGAACGAAGTAAATGATAGCCTCTCGGTAAATTCTTCATGGGTAACAATCCATTGGGATCTTGGAAAATATATGATATCGAATGGATACGAATATAGTTAGAGAAATTATTATTACCAACCAATAATTACAGTAGAATATTCTTACGAATCCCAAAAATTTGGGAGCCTGTTAGGAGTCTACTCATAGTCATTTTTTTATAAGCACCAAGCGAGTTTCAAACCAGGTTATAATTCATTTAATGAATGACTGAGGAACGAGTAAAATGCTATCTCTAAAATAATATTTGATAACAGGTAAACTCTACCTTAAATAAAGTGAAATAATTGGGGAATTAGCATACCCACGAGTCAAACTCTAATGGGAAAAAATATGGGAGAAACGAGTTAGCTCAATAAAGACCGTAAATTAACAAAGATTGGACCCTTAGTAAAAGTTAGGAAATGTTCACAGAGGTCATAAAAGAATAAATGAAGAAATTACATTTACAATGGAAAATAGAAGAGTTATCATTATCTTATCCTTAAGGGACTAATGGCGATATTGGCGTGCAATTTAGCATAGTGATAGACATTTAATTAAAATTGTTCTATCCAAAGTCCACGAAGATGAGGATCCTTACCTTGGTGGGTGTCATAGGTTATTGTTCATCACCCTCACACAGAACAAACTCTGTGATTTTGAACTGACCAAATTGTTGGTAACCTTTTAAACCCGTGTTATCTTCTTATGAATAGTGTATAAGCTAGCAGAGTGGAGGTTACTCCTCAGTCTAAAGGAAAATGAGAGTTACAGATTCAGAAGCTTAAGGGAGTGTAATTCCGAATAAGAACCCTCTCTAAGCAGGAAGAAAATTCAAATGAAAACAAAAAACTTTTAGTGACCCTCACATATTGGGAACAAGGCTGAATCGAGGAATTACTCCAAAACTAATGTTACTATCACTTAGTACAATAATTGCAAGTCGAGCATGCCAAAACATGTGATGGATGAGTGTGTGGCAAGATATTAGTGGATGATGTGGACAACACTAAAACACCAAGGACATCGGCGAATGGCGTATTGAAACTGAACATTTACCATAACTTCTCTGTAGTACTATTTCCTTTAATTAAACTCTTAAACTATACAAGAGGTAGGTGAAGTATGGTTTCGGGTAAGTACATACCAGTAAATGTGATTAGACTATCAGAGGATTGAAGGAGTGAACGAATCGGTTCCTCGATCCAAGCAGAGCAAATGCAACATTAGACTTAGAAGGAATTGTCAATCAGGCACTGTTATATGTGAGTCGTGTCGGTTGGATCTGAAGGCGGTAGGTGGGTACATTTGATGCATGGAGCGAGGCGATCTGGCTCTACTGGCTGACATCATCCAACATTTATGCACCCACTATCCTTGTCAAACTGGCAAATCCATTAATTGCGTAATCAATTTTATACAATGAATGACGTGAAGCCTGCAATAACACATCAAAGATATCGGCCAATTAAATTTTAGAAAAATATATTTGTTTATTATTAAAAAAGATATATATATTGATTTCCTATGTTACACATTGGATATAGCACAGAAATTTAAAGTCAACAATAAACTAATAAAGAGTCAAAGGGCAACTCATTGCTATAGTCCCATGCCTTTGGCGGGGACTAATAAGGGTTTTGTAGATGTATAGTTTAATTGTTTTATGTTTTGGCTCTTTTCCGGGAATATTTGCTCGAAATACAACGAGAAATGGTAGGATATGCAGATTCGAGTGGTTAATTCTGTATATTTTAAGTGCCTCCAGAGTTTTTCAACACACTGAATCAATTTTTGCATTCATAAATGCAATTTAAATCATCTCGTAATTTTTCCAATGATTTTGTTGAAATAATAAACCATTCAATAGAATTTTCAAATAAAGGAGGTATTATGCATGTGTTTTGAATAGATTTTCATTATTTATTACAAAAATAAATAACTTCAAATATACAGAAAAGTTCAACAATAAATTAGACAAATAAATAGATACATTAATCAATTAATTACAAAGTATATAAAATTGAATGATCATATGAAACAACAAAATTTACATTTTATGTAGTGTTGAAGAAGCTTATCAATGCATCCAACTTGGAGTGGCCACATGTCTCACAGAACTTAGCCCAAAATTTTAATTAAGTCAAGATGGGGTGTGCATTGACTTATGTTTTGGTCAATCAAAAACAATTTAAATTTTGATAGGGAATAAATAAATATACCATAGTCTAAATGTTTTAAAAAAAATGATTTTTTCGGTTATTTAAATAAAGCGACATTTTTTTGTTTCAAATCAGGTAAGTGTCATTTTGGATTGATGGAATTGTAAATATTAATAGTTAACATTTCGAAATTTGATTTTACTAGAGGTATGTATTTTGTTGAATCCATTTATATATTAAAAACAACAATTTTAATAAATCCAAATCTACGATTTCAACAATTAATAGTCCCTACCGAAAGGTTCGGGACTATAGCAATGAGTTACCCATTGACCGCCTATTAGTTCCTAGTTCGACTTTAAAATTTTCTTAATTTGCAATGTCGAACTTAGGGAAATCTCATTAATAATTATTTCGAGATTAAATTAAATAAATAAACTTTATTTTTCTACTATATTATTGGCTTTCAACTTCATAGTGTTATTGTTGGAATGACAACGTGCATTAATTTTTTTATCTAATTTTGATCTGACAACTTTGCATCCCTTTGACAACTCTACAACCACTGCCTTGACAATTTTGCATCCCTCTGACAACTCTGCAACCACCGCCTTGACAACTCTGCATCCATTTAACAACTCTGCAACCATTGCCTTGACAATGACGCCTAGCTACCACCTCCACTGCATTGACAACACTACCTTCCTTATCTAGTGAAAATAATTGATGTTCTCATCCTCATTCAGCGTGTTTATTTATGGTTATCTTCTACTTTCCTCGATCTTGTGCATGCCTGGTGACAACACAACCATCCCAAAGTCTCTCAATTCTCAGCACCATCAACATGCGTCTTTGATGCTTGAACTATGTGTTTTTGGATAAATCGGTAGGTTCAGACACTAACTAATCTACCTAGATCCACCTAGATCTAGAACAAAACACACCAGAACATGATGCTTTCCTTAAGTTTTAGATATTGAATTTACTAACTAAAGAGGGATAGATGACATACTGTTTAAATGTCGTTTCCTCTCTCCATCGCCATCCTAGCTCCATTCCAACGCTCATACAATGATGAACCTGCAAAAGAACGCAACCAACCAAAGTGATAGTAATAGCATAAACTCAATATAAACCTATGTATGTGATCAAGGAACCATACAATAAAACACAACAAGCTTTATAGGAAAGAATCATATTACTGTATCATATTAAATGTGAAAGAGAGATTACAACCATGGCCTTGATGTCGTAAGGTCCCTTCCAAATGTCCTTCATTCCCCACACACTTCCACTCCAAGAATTCTGAGAGCATAGATCTGATAATATTCACAATCTATATTGACAAAATGGTTCATCTAGCCAAGCTAACAATCTCCAAAGCTCAATCCAATCCAAGCTTCAAAATCAAAAGCCAATCTCATCCAAGCCCGAAAATCAAAAGCCAATCTCATCCAAGCCAACTTTCTCCATGAGAGCTCCTCTCCTTTTATAAGCTGAAGAGGATAAGGTGAGGAGGTTAGGATGATCCCACCAAATCATGAAAGTGGGTAAGATCCAAACCATTCAGATGCCACCTCACCACGAAAGTTTCTCCTTCTAGAAGCATCGACAAGATGCTCATTTTTCCCACGTATGAGCATTCTCGCACCCTGCTTATAGAGCAACCTGCGAACCTCTCGCAACCCAGCTATGGTGCAGCCTGCGAGAACCAGGCATTCTCGCACCCTAGCCATAGTGCAACATGCGAAAATCATCTTTAATAGGGTTTTCAGAAAGGAAAATGCAACTTATTTTCTCAGGAAAAGTTTTTCTCCCTTATTTCTTCAGGAACTTAGGCCACTGACCCCTCTGAAGACTACAATCAGGTTTACATCATTAACAGTCATAGGGATGACGAAAATAATGTGTAACACTATGGTTTCTCAATTCAATCACTATCATCTTAAGATTGTGTTTGCAGATTACTAATTTTTGCATCTTGTCACGGAAGCTTTACACAGAACCAACCATATGCCCAACATGGTACTCATCCATGAGCTTGTCAATGGTATAGAATTAGTTATGATGATTATGGAAACAACCACAACATACGAAGAGCTATTGCAAGAGGGAGATCCATAGTTCGAGACAAGGTGGCCAAAGGATGGATGGTAGTCCATTGTTTTGAATTATACATCAGGCACAACCTCTACTCCCAAGGGAGTAGTTCACAGCCACAGGGGAATATACAAAATGGTTATGGATTCTCTTTTAATGCGGGGTATGAATTTGCAACCAGTATATCTATGGACTCTACCCATGTTTCACACCAGAGACTGGAGTTTTCAATGGGGAATGGTTGCCCTCAGTGACACAAATATCTTCCTAAGGAAATTTGATTCTAACATCATCTAAAAATCCCTTAACGAACATCGGGTTACCCATCTCTGCACAACACCTATGGTGCTTACCATGATTGCAAATGCAGATCCATCCAACAGAAAACCTTTGCCCGGTCTTAACAGTCGACGCTCCTCCTCCCACTGGTGTGCTGCTAAATATTCAAGTGTTTGGATTCTTTGTTACTCATGGTTATGGCCTCATTAAGACCACATGAGCAGTGGTTTTATGTGCATGGAAATATGAGTGGAACATACTTCCAGCCAACGAGAGAGCCCAAATCAAACCTAGACAGGGCCCTAGCATAGACAAAGCCATGCAAGGTGGATGGTTCCACATGAGGGACTTGGGAGTGACCACCAGGATGGTTACTTGGAGATAAAGGATCATTCCAAAGACATTATAATCTCAGTGGGAGAGAATATCAACAGTGTGGAAGTGGAGTCAGTGTTATATGGCCATCCCATGGTTGTTGAGGCGACTGTTGTGACAAGGCCTAATTCTTTATGGGGAGAGACTCCATGTGCCTTTGTGAGTACCATAGGATGACTGAGAAATCATAATCATTCGGGAGTAACAGTATAGAGGCAGAAATTATTTCATTCTGCATAGAGTGGTTGCCTCACTACACAGTCCCCAAAACTTTGGTGTTCATTGAATCACTACCAAAGACTTCCACTGACAAAATTCAAAATATTTGTTCTCGGAGAAATGGCTAGAAACTTGCCACAACTAGAGCATACCATGAGCAAATGACTTTGACAATCTCAGAAGGTTCACTGAACCAAGCTCTCGCTGGTATTACAGTGATTTTAGAGGATGCCTAGTAATATTTCATTTTTAGATTTTTTTCCTCCCACGATATTATTTTTAGTAGGAAATAATTAATATGTATTATTTTATCAATGGCACATTGATATGATATGTTTATAGTTCAAGACAATACGATCCACGAGATATTGATTGGAGGTATGCACTTGATCACTCACCCAAACAATACATCTAGTATTCGACACAAGGTGGTAACTAAAAGGTCAAGAGCTCGAATACGTACCTTAGAGGATGGAGGATGGCAGTGCACTGCTGGAAAATATTGTTTGGATACAGAAACTAGGTGATTGAACGATCAAAATCTGGTTGGGAAAATACATCAGATGGATTTGAGCAAGTTATTTTCAGTGCATAGGGACAAGTCCTTTTCGTGCACATTGGCATATCTTAGTGAAAATCTTAAAGATTTAAAGATTTGTGTTCGTTGTGACATATCCTAATGCAAATCATATAAATGCACAATAATTTTTTTATATTTTCATTTATGTATTTTTAAACTTGCTCAATAGAGACTAAACTGCCATGCAGCGTTTAGTCTTCGAAGTTGTCAATTTTAGTTTTCGAGGTTGATAATTTTGCATTTGATTGGGTGTTTCATGTTCTCAAAGGTTCTTGTCGGGATTGTACTGGACTCTCCTCTATAGTTTATAGTTCAGATGAGCTATTGTAGTTTATAGGAACTATTAAATTTAATAAAAATCTTTATAAAAATCTGTCCTTTTCCATTTTCATGCGAAAAAGATATTATTTATATAATGTTACAAAATATTATTATCTAGCTTATGAAGTTTTGATGAGTTTGAGAAGCGTGTGAAATTTGTATTACCTCGCAGGTTTCAATGAGTATCGAAAGTGTGTGAAATTTGTATGGCCTTGCAATGTATTTGAATGTGAAATGTGTGAGTATTATACTAACGATGCATTCATAAATGAATGGATTAAAGCACAAAGTTTTTCAACATTAACACCAACACTAACTAAATTTAATTCCTTCCAATAATACATGAGATATAAACCAATAATACATTGTAGGGGTGGGGGGATATGTCCATCTCTTTGGGAAGAGATATCCAACCATTAAATGTATATGAAATTTGAAAAGTGCTTTTGCAATTTAACGCTAAAATCCTTTATACTATTTGAACTCTTTATATTCATGATTTTTTGACATGAGGCAGTGTTGGATGTGATGTGTGTACATAAATCATAGTACAACAAAACAAGTACATTATTTAACATATGTTGTTGCGATTGCATCAATATTAAGTAAGCATATGGTTCCCATATGCTAGCTTGTTGATGAAGTAATTAAGAGTTGCAAGGTGGTGCTAAAAACAATAACCCCACTACGCAACTCACATGTAAAATAAGGATAAATATGATGATGCAAATGGAGATTTTATGTGACGCTTTAGATGCAAATCAAGATTATACAAATCTCAATTCCAATCTAAATAATCAATGTCCTTTGAAAAACTATTAATATTTTCATTTTAAATCTTCAAACTTGTTTGGCAGAGACTATGCTACCTTGCAACACTTATTTTATGATAAAATCTTAATAAAATAAAAAAACATTTAATATATACAAAACCAAATTAATATTATAGTAACCATTAAAAAGTAAATATATACATATCTTCGATCGTCGACATTTCAATATGTTTTTTGGGATTATGGGAAGGGGATAACAAAATAATGAAGTGAGGGTGCTATTTGTGAAATAATATTTTGGAAAAAATGTTGGTGAAGGTAGAAACATGTCACCCTTTATTATCATTCTCATTGGAATTTGTGTTTGTCTTGGCAATTGAATCTGCGTTTCTCTTGGCAACTTGCGTGCGGAAAAATAATAATGATTAGGGATTATTTTAACAATTTTATTATAACTTTAAATTTCTTCATTTATAATTTTGTTTTATTTAAATAATTAATAAATAAATAAATCAATTTTAAGTTCAATTTAATTTGAATATTAGAATTTGCTTTGTTGGCCATGCTTAGCTAAGAGAAACGTAATCAATTTATTTGGATTGAGCTAATAAAATTTTAATGAGTTTGTTAAGTTGAAAAGTTTAATTAGTTTGTTAGGTTTTTTTTTGTTTCTTAAGAGATTTTATTGTTTGGATATTTTTTTATTTTTTATTAAGATAGTGTAATTAAAAAATATAAATTTCAAAAGCTTTGTATTTCATTTTTACTTTTGTCAACTTTATATGAGGGTTAAAGCTTTGTATTTCATTTTTACTTTTGTCAACTTTATATGAGGGTTAGGTGAGAGGTGAAGTTGAAGTCGTATAACTTCACTTTTCACTTTTATGAGTGTGAGGTGGGATTTGAATCTTGTAAGAATTGCATGGGTAATGAAGTTTTGCAATGTTATATAATTTCACTTTTCATTTTCATGATGGTGAAAGTGAGAAGTGAACTCTCATGGAGTGGGTTGAGTAGCACAACTTTACTTCTCACCTTTATGATGGTGAGGTTGAAAATGAAGTTATGTAAAGTGAAGGTGAGGTCGTGAGAATGAGAGTTGAAGGGGGAGCGGGGGAGTGAAGGTGGGACATCGACATTGGCACCTTATGTGGATAGGGGGCAAAGTTGCCCCTGCCATTGTCAAATTCCATCTCCCATCCCCACCTTAATTGGCAAATGTCGTGATATGAAGTATTATGTTCAATGAAGTTTCGAGTTCAAATCCCCCAACTTACTAGTGCCTACAGAAGAAACATATATACATATATATAACACTTGAAAGTTATAGTGATAGTGCGAGTAGGAGAGGTTTTTTTACATAAAATAAATAAAGTTTTAAATATTTATGTTAAAGTGGATACTCATGTTGTATTGATACAAAATTAAAATTCATGCACTTCATTAATTCAAAATAAAAATAAATAATTTAATGTTTTAACCACTATCTTACACATGTTCATATAGAATATATTTTAATAATATAACCATATAATATACTAGTGAACTTATAACTACATTTGAATTATTATATTTACTAGTATAAATTTATGTTAACTTTAGATTATTAAGAGGAATAAAAAATTACAAAATAAATTTTTTTATTTAAAATATTTTTTTTATATTAAATATTTTTCATTTATTTATTTATAATATATGATATATTTCAAAGTGACGGTAGGTACAAAGGAATTATATAGAAATGGATTCAGCAATTTTGAATAATGTTTTGCAATTGAATTATTCAATATTTATAATTATATGAATTCAAAATTATTCTTACTATATTTCAAGTCAAAAACTCTCACCATATTTCAAGTCAAAACTCCCACCATATTTCAAACCAAAACTCTAGTTTTTATTTTCATTATTTTATGTAACATTTCCAAATTTCCATTACAAACATCATCAAAAACCAAAAAAAATAAACTTTAAAAAAATATTAAATTATAAATTTAAAAAATAACTAAAATAAAATACCTTAAACTTACTTTTTTTTTTAACAAGAACGGTTATGAGGATTTTTATTGATAATAGGCAGAGTGGGCTGCCAACCCTTACATATTCAAAATGAGAGCTATTGCTCGAGGGACCTGGACTTACAAGCAAACCAAAACATTCATGAACTATTACA
>ML800149.1:289970-316513 GCA_009831015.1 Picea engelmannii
AAATCTAACGGTTGTGCTTTTAGTGTTCTGTGGCCCACTCGCAGTTTACTATAATAATATGACGTGGCGTCGATGAGATTAATTGGTGTATTTAACATACTTGTGACGTGTATGAGATTGATTGGTGTACCATGTACTTGACATATTCGGTGGACACCATGTCCCTGCCCTTCTCACCTTTGCCAAGGTTGCCACTTTCTTTTTTTCTCCACTTCACTTGTGTCTTTATGTTTTCTTATTTGTTTTTACCACCATTACTATTTTTATATTCTAAACATTTCTGATCATTTTTGTATTCTAAACATTTCTGATCAGTTTTACTTAAAATTTGGTTAAAATTTTATAAGAATTGTTGAAATTGTAAATATGTATATCTATGCAATTTAAGTAATGGAAAATTGCAATTTCATCAACAATTATATAATTGGGCCTATCATATATGATGTTACTTGATTGATAATTTTATTTTAACGTTTCTTGATATTCTTCCCTTAACCACTAAAAATTAGCATCATGTTCTTTAAACATATTTCTCATCCTGAATATATTTTTAAAATTACATTTATTTTTTCATAAATATCTTTCATTATACCCATGAAAAAAATTAAATGATATCAACCTTTTAAAATGTTTAACTAAGTGATATTGAAACCCAATTCCACTTAATGTCAATTGTAAAATAACATTTGCAACCCCAAAAACAACATGAGAGGATATAAAAAAAAACCATAAGAAAGCACTTTGAAATAACACCACCAAATCTCACAACTTAAATATGATTATATTTTATTTTGAAATTTCACCTCCAAAATTATATCAACCATTAACATCAGAAATGTTGAACAACAAAACTTAACCTTCACAACAATATCACAAATCACATCATTAGCCACACTACCAATATCACCTTACTTCCCATTTGAACTCTATGCAAGAAAAACAAGAACAATACATACATCACAGTGAGAAAGAAAAAATAATTACACCTATATACTTTGTCAATATGATACATTATCACTCTTTTCAAATCAATAAACTTCTTCCATATTATATTTCCCATGAGTATATGTTCCATATGAAAATTAATGCTTCACGGATTCTTCTTATTTTTTATAATATTTTTGATGATGTATTTTTACATTATATTTTGTAACATATTTAAACATGTTTGGAAAAAATGAACTTAATATAAAACATTTTTTAAATTTTTCATTAAGCATATGTTTTTGTCATTGTCACTCTTTTCAAATTAATAAATTTCTTCCATGTATATTTTTTATGATTATATATTCTATATGAAAATTAATACTTCATGGATTCTTCTTATTAGTCCCTGCCGAAGGCATAGAGGGACTATAGTGATCGATAATTCGTTGACTTCATATTATTTTGTCCTTTGACTAAAAATATTTGCATAATATCTATTGTTGGAACTAGGGAACTAAAAACATTGATTTTTATATAATAAAAAATACCATATATGTCATGATCTGATTAGATAATTGAATGGAGGTCTTATTGCCAGCTTCGCTATTTCCAATGTTTGATATGTTAGCATATCCAAAGTTTTTGATCATATACGATCTTTCTGAATTTTTACTTTTTTCTTGAAATGTTTGGATATCCAAAGTTTTGAAGATAGAGAGTCAGTTTTTTATTAGTTGACTTCATATTAGTTTGTCCTTTGAATAATTTTTTTTTTACATAGCCTCTATTGTTCGAACTATTGTTACTAAAAAATTTTTTATTGTTATAAAATAATATAATAAATGTGTTTTCGCACGTAACAGACCTGCCACACTGCATTCTTTCTTAAATGTTTACAGAGTAGTCCTGACAGACTTAAATATTTACCTGACAGGCCTCACAACCTTAAATGTTTACTTAACAGGCCTGTTACAATACATTTTCTTTCGGGTTTTTTTTTTATATGCAACGTTCTCTGCAATGAATATGGGAAATATTGTTCTTCAGTGACATTGTTGGTTCACTGGTTCATGCTTGCTTCTTGCTTGTCCACTGATTTCTTATTTGTCTCTTGTTGTTGTTATTGCTTGCATGTTGGTCTTGTTGCAGTTTGCACGCTTGGGATTCTGCAACCGCGATTGGAACTGGCCTTCTGTCGTTCCCCATTGACGGGCGGGTTTTGGTGTCGTGTTTAGCTTCCCTTGCTATTTGCAGTTTGCAGGTGGGAAATTTGACTACTGGGGATGCCTGAGTCGAAATCCTCTTGCAAAATATCTTAGTATGTGAGGAGAAAATACGATTTCATTTTCCTATACGTCATTGTGGCTATGATGCAGGTAGGTTTTGTGTCGAACATTGGCGATCAAGAACGAGACGAAGACAACATTATAGTCTTGCTTCTATGGTCGCAGTAATCACATACAAAGATGGATTGTAAGAGGATTTTGATCGCTCCCAGTATTGAAAAATACCAACCGTGAAAACTGCACCTTTCTTAATTGCTTGCATAGTGGCAGGCCTTTGGATGGTCCTGACAGTCTTGAATGTTTACCTGACAGGTCTCACAGCTTGAATTATTTGGTTAACAAATGTGTTACAATACATTTTCCTCCGAATTTTTTGATACAATCTTGTGTGCAGTGAATTTGGCCAATATTGTTCTCCACCGACATTCCTGGTTGGCTGGTTGGTGCTTGCTTCTTGGTTTGTTGGATGTTGTTTATTGTTGTTTGATTCAACTTTGAAGGGTTGAGGTCCTACAGTTGCAGTTGGGCCTTTTCGTGCTTCTTCACTGGGTTGTTATTTGTTGCTTGCTCTTGCTTGCTTCAACTTTGCAAGGTTGGGGTCTTGCATCTGCAGTTGGATCTGTTGTTACAGTTTGTGGGCCAGGTGTTGCACTTTTTTCCTTCTCCATTCAGTGGTGGGTCTCGGTTTTTGCGGTTGCATTCTTGCATTGCTTGACAGGCCTGTTGCAATACATTTTCGTCCTTTATTTTTTCTTCTGCAATGTTGTCTGCAGTGAATATGGGTGATATTGTTCTTTGACGGTGTTCGTGGTTCACGGGTTTCTTCTTGATCGTTGCTTGTTGACTGGTTTCTTGTTTTCCTATTGTTGTTGTTGTTGTTGTCATTCCCCATTGACGGGTGGGTTTCGTTGCTAGATTTATGTTTGTGTTTGTTCTTTGTTGTTTGTTGTTTCCAGTTTGCCAGTGAAAATTTTAAATGTTGGAGATGCCTGAGTCAAAATCCTCTTCCAGAACATGTTCGTATGCGAAGAGAAAATTTGATTTCTTTTTTTATATGTCAGTGGATGTTATGGAGGTGTTCCAATTGCGGATGCAAAATGCCAACCGTGCAAAGCTGCAGCTTCCTTAAATGTTCCCATAGTGGGAGGCCTTTGCACGGTCCTTACAGTGTTGCATGTTTACCTACCAGGCCTCACAACATGAAATGTTTGGTTAACATGTGTGTTACAATATATTCCTCCGATTTTTTTATACAATCTTGTATGCAGTAATTTTGGACAATATTGTTCTTCACCGACATTCCTAGTTGACTAGTTGATGCTTGGTCGTTGGTTCGCTAGAAGTTGCTTATTGTTGTTTGATTCAACTTTGCAGAGTTGAGGCCTTGCAACTGCAATTAAGCCTCTTCATACTTGTTTCGTCACAAACACATCTCCACTTGGAAAACGCAAACTAGAACATGGTTTTACAGCTGGCTCCCCCAAAAATACTATTAAGATAAAATAATATGCAAAATTTTGTAGTGGATATAAACAACATTTCTTTTTACTTGAACCAGAGTTTGTCGAGCTTCAACTATATTTCAAAGCTGAGAATGTTTTTCCCATATTTAATGTCTTTCTATGGCTTCATAGTTATGAGACTAAGTGTTGTTGTGTGAGCGATAAAGTTCTTGTCTCCCTTTCTTTTTCCTCTTCTAAACTTGCTTGTTTTTCCCTTTTGTTCTTCCCCTCTATTATGTGTTTCTGGTTCTATACTTTGTCATGTTTCTGTGGTCGCAGGTTCACCGGGTGGTAAACTGAAAAATCATCATCTCCATCTATATATTCACATCACAATTCCGACCGATCGTCGTTCATTTGCATACTTAGCCAATTTCTTCTAAACTTGCCTGGTTTTCCCTTTTGTTCTTACCCTCTATTATGCGTTTATGGTTCTATACTTTGTCACGTTTATGTGCTCGCGGGTTCCCGGTGTGGAGAACTGAAAAATCATCATTTCCATCTATATTTTCACATCACAAGTCTGATTGGCCGTCGTTCGTTTGCATACTTAGCCAATTTTATGAACACGGGTTCGCGGATAGGTGTTATTGAACTCTAGTAACCCGTGTTCAGGGTATACATCTTGCACCTAAAACTTTTTTGCTCTACAATTCGACCCTAGACTCCTCGAACTCGCAAGCCTAAATATACCTACGATGACTCTGTCTGTCTGACCAGCCTTTCCATAGTTAGTCGAGTCTTCAAAGTTTCACGGGTTCACCCACTCTCGGGTTCAGAAAAGTTTAAAAGCATTTTTCGCTCACCTCCATCCTTGCCACCTTCTGCCCTTCCCAATGCACATTAATTATGATTTTACTAGTGACAACCCACCAGACAGGTTCAAAAATATTGGCTTTAATAAGTGGAAATCTGGAGGACATCTCCCATTAAAACGCATTAACATGCGAATATTATGGGATCTAATAATTTTTTTTGCATCCATTTTGAATTTGCAAGAAGTGTTGGTTATTTTAGTTTTTTAAAGGAATCATCATAGTAACAGTGAAATATTGTACTACCACGCTACCATCCACAAACGTGTCGTCCACAGAGGTCTTGACCTCATGTCCCTCTTTAATATTATGCATATATTACAGGTTGTCATATTTGAGAATCTTCTTTCATATGGGAATGTTAACTCGTGTTATTAGTGACTATTCAGCACACATATTCGAAAATATTGGAATTAATAAGAGAAAAGATCGAGGGAATCTGCCATTAAAACGAATTAAACCAAAATTTATTGAAGATTATACTATCATCCTCCAGCGTTCATTTTAAATACTTATTCCCATTTCTCTCTATCATCGAAGAGTTTGGATTTAAGGTGCCTTCGTTGTAATGTTCTTTGTTATGGACATGTGAGACAACTTAGAGATGCCATTCAAGCCCAATTGAAAGACGAGGGAATGGTTTTATGTGACGTCATCTTTGAGCGAAAAAAAAACTCTGTTAGCCAGCAGAAACTCAGACACAAAAAAAAAATCAAGTATCTTGTGATTGGTGTTCTCCCTGTATTCGATGCTTTGGTTGGTTGAAAGGCCTGCCTCAAGATTTGTGTATTGAACTTCTTTGTTTTCTTACTGGGAGTTGGAAGGGACTTTCAGGTCACCTACAAAATTCTCCTTCGTTGAAGTATATAGCTTCTTCCAACAACACAGATTTGGCAAGTGTATCAAATTCTCTAGACCACACAATAATTTATGTTTCGTCAGAGGAGTCGCACATACCGTGGCTTGCAAAATGGTCTGGAATATTCGGAAATGACGCCAAATATTACTCCATTCGCGAATATACCAGAAGGATATTATAAATTTGGATCATCGAGAGTATGAGAAACTATATGGATGGTTGAATCAACATCCTAAAATTACATAAGTTTCTATTTCAAAGTTTGTTGAGCTGCTTCTGGGTGTGGTAATAGACTTGACAAAAAGTCATATTCTTTATCAAAGTTTGTTCACTGTCCTATGGATGTAGTAACATAATCCACATACAATCAACTTTTTATCGCTATTGCACATTTTTTTCACTATTCCTATGCATATGATTCGATCTGAGTCGATGAGCTTGCCCCTCTTTGCACGAATTTTCTCCTCCTACTTGAAGGTGGGTATATAACCAGGGAACGTCACTCTCAAAAGTTTCTAATGACTGCATCGACATGTAACTATGAAAATTTAATGGGAAGGAATTCTGAATTATGGACTTTGCAACACTTTCTGAGGATTAATTTATACTATCGCCTTCTACAAGAAGTTTGGCGTGTTCAGGTAATGATTTGGTTTCTGAAAATCACCTTTTACTACCACCTTCAATAATAATTTTATTTCATTATTTAGAAGAGACCTTAATGTAGTGGTGTATTCCAGAGTTGTTTCCACCTAATATCAATCTTCCTATTGTTTCCCTTGCTTTGAATAAGGAAAATGCATTTCTTCTATTGCAGTGAATCCGATATTTGAAAAAAAAAATTGCTCGAACAATACAATTTCTTATTTCTTAAAATATAGAACAATGTATTTTTTGAACACACGGTTGTTCGAAAAAATTTAGGCATTGTTTGGGATTCACATCCTTAAAGGATGTTAATTAATCACACAATTAATATTGCTTGTGCCAATGCAATCGAGTCGTCGTCCACTATGGAAATTGCATTAACATTGCAATGCCAGATAATAGATGTCTGACATGTACCTAATGTTAAGGTCATTATCGCACAGGACACCCAACGTCCAAATATTTCTTAACTCAGAGCAACATTGTAGTTGTTGTGACAAAGCAACACTAAAGTCGATGTTATTTGCAGGTCTGACAATCCCGCAGTCTAAGTGCTTTGAAAATGACAGCCTTGCTTGTTCACCGCATTGTTGCACTGCAGTTAATAGCATTGTTCCCATTGCCACCGCCAGTGTCGATGTCAGAAGCCAAAGCTATCTAGAACCCGGGGTCACTGCCAGTGTGGATTCCTGAAGGCGAAACTACCTGGAGCCTGGGATCACGACTTCTTAAACTTGACATTAGTATCAGTAGTGATCGAAAGTTGATTGCATGTCGAGTCTGTTACTACATCCAGAGGTCGCTCAACACTCTTTGACATAAAAATTGGTTTTCTGTCAAGTCTGTTACAACTTTGGCATAAAACGTTATGTAATTTTAGAATGTTGATTCAAACGCGCATATAGTTTCTCACGTTCATGAGTATCCAATTTTATAATTTCCTTCTGGGTGTATTCGGGCATGGAGTAATATTTGACGTCACTTCTGAATATTCCAAACCATTTTGTGGCCTGCAATGTCTTCCACCCCTACAACGAAATATATATTCTGATGTGATCTGCAGCATTTGATACACTTTCCAGATCTTTGTTGCTGGAAGAAGCTATGTACTTCAACAGAGGAACATTTTGTAGCTGACTTGGATGTCCCTTCTAATTTACAACAATAAAATAAAGAAATTCAACATACAAATCTTTAGGCAGGTTTTTCAACCAAACAGATGATCGAATACAGGGAGAATAGCAGTAACAAGATACTTTAATTTTTATTTTTCTCAGTTTTTGTTGGCTAACAGGATTTGTTTCCCCTAGATGATGTCACATAAAACCACTCCCTCATCTTTGAATTGGGCCTGAATCGCATCTCTAAGTTGTCTTAGATTTCAATGACCAGGAACATTACAAGGAAGCCACCTTAAACCCCAAGTTTTCGACGATAGAGGGAAATTAACACTTAGAAAAGTATGGAATGTTGAATAACTAGCCAATGTAGGCAGGCCATATCTAGAAGAGACAAGCTATTCAAAAAGATGGGATAGATATAAATGGCAGCACCAATGAAGTCGAAGACCCGAAATTGATATTCAACTCATTGTTTCTTACAAATCAAGCATTTGATGATCAAGTTGAAATCTATAAAAGACTGTCCACAGGCTTCATTATTGTACATATTTTCTTCTTTTTTTCAGCGGCAGGCCCAATCGCAGTCATTATGGAAAATAATCTCAGTTGTATTTTGTAACCCAGTTTATCTGAATATAGAATATTTGAGGTTTTTGTATGGTGTTTTCCAATCTCTATTATTGTTTTCTATTTTATTTTGTACTCTTTTTTGTGTGTCGTTAAACATGAACAACAAGCTTTTCTTTCTGATGTCCAACACTTCGATTTAAATAAATGCAGGCTACTATGTTCGCTCCTTACATTTTACATGGAACAATAATTTTTCATAGGTCATACTTATGTGGCACTCACCCTATACTTAAAGAAATAAATGGGAGGACTCGTCCCACTTTCAGTCTTCGGGGTCCCATAAATAGAATGAATTAATGACTCTATTTCAACAAGTCAACTCAGGTGTTGACATCATGTTCATGTTCAATATTTTGCATATATTGCAGCTTCTTCTATTTGATAATATATGTGCATATAAAAAAATGTTGCTTCATATATATATATATATATATATATAATTATTTTATTTTTTTTCTTTCTATTGCTTATGGGTTTCAATGAAATTTGCAAACCGAACAACATCCTGCAAATTGGAAGATGCTTTATGTTTGGACCAAAAATAATCTATTAATATATATTAATATGAATACTATTGGAATAAATATAAACACTTTCTCTTTAAATATTCCATGTTTTCTCCCCCTCTATTATCCCTTTGTGGTTCTATATTTAGTCACATTTCTGTGATCACGGCCTCCCGAACTTGCGGATTGGAAGATGCTAATCTTTATCTATATATTCACACCATGAGCCCGATCGACCGCGGTCCCTTTCAATACTTAGACAATTATCTGACCACCGGGACCCAAGTTTGCGGTATCCAACACTTATGTCCCCTGTTCCATCATATACATCGTGCACCCAAAAAACTTATGTGATCTGCAATTTATGCTTTTACTAGTGAGAACTCACAAGGGGTTCGAAAAGATTGGCATTAATAAACAAACAGTAGATGTTGTTCTGTGAGATACTTAGCTCTTTTTCCCTTTTCTTCTTCCCGTCTATTATCATTTTCTGGTTATATACTTAGTCGCCTTTCTATGATCATGGGTTCCAAGGTTGGCGGGCTAACATATCTTCATCTCCATCTATATCCTCACATGACAAATCCGACCAATCGTTGTTCCTTTCCATACTTAGTCAATTTTATGGCTGCAGTTTTTGGGTTGTCTCTTTCGAACCCTGTTGCTTCTTGTTCTGTGATATACATCTTGCACTCAAAACTTTTGTGATCTACAATTCCACTACGGACTCCTCAAACTCGCAAGATTCACTCTACCAGGGTTCACAAATGTTTCAAATCATTTGTCATTGCCTTCCATCCCCACTAACTTCGTCCCTTCCCAATGCACATTAATTATGGTCTTACTAGTGACAACTGAACACACTGGTACGAAACAATTGGCATTAACAAGCAAAAACAACTCGAGGACATATCCCATTAACACATATTAAACTGCCATTTATAGTACTCGGAATGACCGTCGTTCCTTTCTATACTTAGCTAAATTTTTCCTCTTGTTTCGTGATATACATCTTGCACCCAAAAAATTCCATGATCTACAATTCCACCCCAAGCTCCTCCAACTCGCAAGCTTCACTTTACCTGAATTCATAAAAAGTTTCAAACCATTTATGGCTCTCTTCCATCCCCGCCACAATTGTGCCCTTCCCAATGCTTATTAATTATTTCGGCCTCTAAATTAACTTCCATTGTTTCGTGACCTACAAATAGCACCCAAACCTCTGCCATAAACAAATTGATTGTCGGACTCTAACATCATCCCCTCTTCCGTGTTACACATTATGCATTCAAATGTTCTGAGTGATACAGTTTGACCGTTGGGGCCTCACGTCTTGTGGGGATTCACCCTATTTTGGATCCTCAGGTTGGCGCGTTCACGAAATCTCCAATTCCTAATCATTGTTTCCTGTGTCAGCTATCCTTGTACTTATTTCCAAATATGAAACAAAAAATGTTTAATGCTAATATGTCATCATGCACCAACCATAAAGATCGTCATTAATAAGAAACACCCTCGAGGACTAACTATCCCTACAGAACTTGTCCAAAAACATGTAGAGAAGATTTTGTCAAGTAATGGGAAAGCTATTACAAATTTCAATATATTAGTGACAACAAGTTCGGGCCACCGTTTCCCTATTCCATACTTAGACACTATTTCGATTGCAGGTTCCCGCATTGATGAGCTCAAAATTGTGTTGCAAATCTTCCGCGACTTGCAAACGGTGCCCAGAGTTCCGCTATATACAATTTGTCCACTGGAATGCCTCGTCACGAGCCCGACCGTCAGCCATTCCTTTCAATACTTAGCCCCAATTTGGTTGTATCTCCATGACATGGTACATTTACTGTGTATTGAGTCTGGCCTATTGTTTCCCTATTCCATACTTAGACAATTTTCCGATTACGGGTTCCCAGACTGGTAGACTCAGGATTGTGTTTACAATGTTCTGCGACTACAAAAAAGTACCCATAGCTCTGCCATATATAATTTGTCCTCAGGAATTCACCATCATGCCCTCTTCCATGTTACACGTTATGTGGTCAACACTCCCGAGAGATACAGTTTCACCCTCAGGCCCTCACCTTTACTGGTTGTATCTTGTATCCCTATTTGGAAGCGTCACCAACCGCTTTCAATAATTAGCCATTCCTTAATTGTTGTTCCCTATCCCCGCCACCTTCCTACTTCTCTCTGGATATGCAATTGGAAAGCTTTAATGTCATTAATGAGCGAAAGGCTCGAGAACATCTCCCACACTTCTTCCATATAGAAATTGATTGTCAAACTCCCATATCATCCCCTTTTCTGTGGGACACATTTTGCACTCGAGTTCCAAGACATACAATTTGACCCTCAAGAAGTCACGTCTCCTGGGGAACCATTGTCACCCTAATTTTGAAGCTCGTATGATCGCTTTCCATACTTTCCCATTTCATGGAATCTTTTTCACAGATCCTCGGGTTGGCGGGTTCACAAAATCTCCAATTCTTAGTCATTGTTTATTGTGCCCGCCACCTTTGTACTTCTTTCAAAGTATTCAACGACCAAGGTTTAATGTTAATAGTTCATCATGCAACAACCGTACAGATCGTCATTAAAAATCAAAAGGCTCGAAGAGACAATGGAATTTAAATGAAGCTCGTCTCCTCAAATTTAAATGAATTTATTTTCTCTTATTTTCTCTTTTCTGCCCAAAGACATGCAGAAAATATATTGCCACATAATGGGATATATATTACAAGTTTCAATATATTAGCGAAAACGAATCCGCCCAGTTGTTTCCCTATTCCATACTTGAGCTACTTTTTCGATTGCGGGTTCCCGGATAGGCGGTCTCACGTTTTCACTTCCATTGTTTCGTGTTCTGCAAACATTACCCGAACTTCCACGATATACAAATTTCCCTCTGGACTGTCCCATCATGCCCTCTTTCGTGTTATGCGTTTTGCACTCAAAAAGTTTTGAGACATACAATTTGACCCTCAGGCCCTCACCTCTAACGGTTGTACCTTGTAACCCTATTCTGAAGCCCGTCCAACCGCTTTCAATAATTAGACACTCCTTAATTTCTCTTTCCCATCCCCGTGACCTCCGTACTTCTTTCTTAATATGAAATTAGTAACCGTTCATGCTAACATCTCACCATGCAGGAACCATCAACATTGTCATTAATTAGAGAAACGCTCGAGGAGATCTCGCATTAATACACATTAAACCAAGATCTACAGAGAGTTATATTATCCCTTCCGATCATTCATCTCAAACACGAGTTGTCGCGTTGGCCCGTTCACGAAATCTCCAATCCTTAATTGTTCATTTTTGTACCCGCCATGTTCGCACTTCTATGTATGAAATTACTAGTCTTTAATGCTAACAATGCATCATGCAACAACCGTCGAAATTGTCATTAATGAGCGAAAGTATCGAGGAGATCTCCCATTCACATGCATTGGACCAAGATTTGCACAGGGTTATATTATCCCTTCCAACTCTTAATTTCAAACATCATCTAGAGAAAACCAACGTTCTCGTAAACTTATGGCAGCAGCTCGACAACAGTTCTTTGGAGATACAATGAATATCTTCAAATGTGAGGACCAGAACTTCCAGTGGTCCAGAGCATACTCTTACTATTCATCTTGTTCTGCCCAAAACGAAGTGATTTGGACCTCTGGAATCACTCGTGTAGGCTGCGTCCCTGAGGTTTTTGAATGTAAGGAGGTGGTCTCTTAGTGTGCCGAAAAATATATTTCAAGCCAAAGAATTATTCCATTGTGCGACCATTCTCTTGTTTCTTTGTCACCTCGAGTCTTTAACAAGATGTTAAGATTTTCAGAGCCAACATTGACCTTCAGAGGACAAGACTGCAAGCAGTTCCTAGAAAAACATGATAATAGGTTGGACCTCTTACCCGATTTCCTTGAAGACCCAATAGAAGTTACTGAAGATATCACAAAGTTGCAGGTCGGTTCCTTTAGAAATCCATTCCGGGAAATTGCTTAGTTGTTTACAAGAATAACGGGACAGGAATCCACAACAAGCATTTCCTGTATAATTATTTATATTTTGTACTTCACAGACAATGAACAATTCATTTTCGATTGGGGGAAGCTAATTTCCATTGAAATCTGCTCCCAACTATCACAATTCAAAGAATCGAATAAATTTTATATGTCATCCTACTTTATTTTCGCAATAGTGCATTGATGTTCGTTTCCAAAACTGTCTCTATCCAAGAAAATAAACTATGAATTTGACCTAGTAACATTCTGGTACCATGCCTTGTGGAGGCACAAGGCCTCCCATTGTTTTTATGAGGTTTTTAATGACGTTTTCTCAGTTTTCAAAGATTTATTGTTAGGAAAGGATGCTCCTCGGATGTATGTCCAGGAAACCAAGTTTTTGGACAGGAAGGGGACAATTGAACAAAAGGAAAATTTCAGTGTAATAATGATCTTTGGCTCCAAGGAAAATCCTGTTTTTCTTCCATGTCACATCACGGACAAGATGTTTGTTACAGAAATAGCAAGGCAATACAACCACTGGTTGCATTTTTTCCATGACAAGAGAAAAAAATAGTTCATTCCTCTGCCCTGGAAATTTGGGGACTTCGTTTGCAGAAACATCAACAAGATTGACGAATTTGCGAGCCATTTCAAGAACTTGAACCTAAAATATGTTGAAAGGATAAAAGGGTTCGACCCTAATGGAATTTTTCGAGAAAATTTACTATCAGTTGACTTTAGTATCTCTTTTATCCATAGACGTCTGGCCGAAGACAGAGACAATGACAACAACACTCTTGCTTCTTACGATTGTGACGTAGAGACATTGCAATGTGCAACTGAATTGTACAAACAATAGGGAAAAGGATCCGGTGAGAAGAGTATTGTCCAGTCCTCGGCCAACACTCCCAAGAGAATGACATCACGAAGAATCGATTCAATGGCCCACCCTGGTAAGAAAGAAACCCAGAAATATTCAAACGAAGGAGGAGATAAGAACCCTCCTCGTGGAAAAATTGATAGTTCTCACAAGATTCCCCTGACGAAGAAGAGAAAAAACATTGTAGGGCAGGTGGAAGAACCAGAAATTGAAAGTGAGCACATGCAACTTGAAACTTATGTGGATTCCCTGTTGCACAAAGTTGATCCGCCCGCGGACACGATGCACCATATTTCCACAATGGAAATAGATGAGACCGACATTTTTTACGAAGCTGAATCCTTCGTATTCCAAAGCATTGTTTTTTATAGCTAATCTAAAATTTTAATCATTGAAAAGAAAGATGTAACAATTAAGAAAGGCAAATCTCGTACAAATATTAACTTTAGAAAAATTCAGTCGTCCCAAATCTCTTGATTTCATCGCACAACCGCTTATGCTCTTGATGATTCCATTGGAGGAATTGAAGCAGAGAATACGATATTGAACGGTCGAATCAAGGAATTGGAGGAGGTTGTCATTGCTACCCCGATGTTTTCCGATCCTTTAGAAAAAATCATGCTTGCTAACCCTACAACCAAGTTAAAAGGATTCTCCAGCCTCCTCACATCCTGTAGAGCCCTTGTAGAGAAGAACATCAAGAAAAGAATGCAATTAATTACTGAATCCTGGGAAACATCACAAAATATAGCTTCCTTTCGAAAGAGGGAAAATGATTTGCACAGACATTTGCAGACGAATTTAAAAAATGAAGAATGATTCTATGAACAAATGGTGACCCCTTTTTCCAACCATGCCATCAACAACTCGGATCTGAAAATAATACAAGAGGACCTCCCCTCCCCAAAGAGGATCAAACAATTAAAAGCATGTTGGCAAAAGAAAGTTAAGAACCTATAGCTCATTGTCGAATCATGTGAACAAGCCATATCAGAGAAAGAAGAATTATTGAGAAACGTGACCCAAATAGACTTAGTCGGAAGTACCAATGAGGTTCAAGACCCAAACTTAATCCTAAAATCCTTGTCCTTGACCAAACAAGCCTTCGATGAACAGCTTGATATTTTAAAGGGGTTGTCTTTAGAAAAGTTTTGCGGCATCCTTCAATATGGTGAAGATAACGTCGAGAACTAGCTAGTGGACTATTCCTCACACAATGAAGAATCGGAACAGACTCTGCATAGTATTTATGTGGATCTAAGGAAATTAGAAAACAAGCTTTTTGACATAGAAATCTAGGACGAAATCAACATGGCCCCCATGAGAAGCTACATTGAAGAATGGTTCCAACGGAGAATGGACAAGCTCATCGACGAAGGAAAACAACCGGTTGGCATGATTCCAGTGGTCGTCGACGACAAAAACAAAAACGAATCGGCTTCATAGTAAGTCTATATTGATCACATCTTGCTTTCTTTATCAATACAAATATTCTACCTCTTTAAATAGAAATCTCTATCCAAAGACTCATAACTTCCAATTTCTTCTTTTCAGGTCTTCCTCTCTACCGTCATGCACTTCTTCTTTCTACAATCCTATTTCTTGTACTTATTTATTTTATGGTCCGCAGGAGCCTCAATCCCAGTCTATATGACAAACACATTTAAATTTCCAGAAATATGGAACATATTCACAAATATGTAACATACATTATTAGTTTTTGATCAATTTCAAAGAAAACTAATTCGCGAATGCTAATTTTTTTTCCTTCAACTATGTTGGATGTCAGGAAATTGTGTTTATTATATTTGAATGTTTAATGTGTGCGATTCCTGGTCCTTTTTTCCAGGAACCTTTATTGCAAGACATTATTATTTTTTGTTAAATTTCAAAGAAAACTAATTCGAAAATGCTAAAAAAAAAATCCTTCAACTATGCTAGATGTTAGGAAATTGTGTTTATTATATTTGAATGTTTAATATGTGTGATTTCTAGTCCTTTTTTCTAGGAACCTTTATTGCAAGTCATTGAGACAAAAAATTTCTAAGTCCCATGTTTGAACTATACACACCCCAGGAAAAAATTGCCTCATTCGCATATTAACCTTGGGAGTCATCTACCAGCCCAATGTCTTCTGGTTGTCCTGTGACACACTGCCACGAGTCATCCTATGCATGGATACCACTTGTACTTCAAGTTGCTTCCCACATGTCTCTGCTCGGTCGCGCCATAGCAGTGCATTTATTTCCATTCCAACATGACAGGAACTACGCTGCCATGCAGCTCTTGTTTTTTATAATATTTTTGGTAATGCATTTTTACATTATATTTTGTAACATGTTTTTTAAAACATGTTTGAAAAAAATAAAGAAAAAAAATTCTACATAATATAAAACATTTTGATCATTTTTCATTAGTGTAAATACTTATTGGATTTTTTTTTTAATATGTCCATGCCTATTATAACTTAAAAAAAAGGGTAAATAACAATATGAATAAGTTAGATTCTAAAAGGTTTTGGTCCTTAATAATTTTTCATTAGTGTAAATACTTATTGGATTTTTTTTTTAATATGTCCATGCCTATTATAACTTAAAAAAAAAGGGTAAATAACAATATGAATAAGTTAGATTCTAAAAGGTCTTGGTCCTTAGTTAATGAGGATTTACTTTCTTTTTCTTTTTAGAATGCATAGCCCTCTCACCAATGGTGGGATTGGGGCTATCCATTGGATTGTTGCGGGTGTGGAGGATATTTAGTTTAAGGAAAGCATTGCTAGTATTTAGAAAATGTTGTTTTTAGTCAACATATATTTAGTGGATGATTTTAGGTTGGGGACTATAATATTTAAAAAGCACAATGTGTAGGTAGAGAGCATTAATGTATGGGACATGTGATTTTCTTTATGAAACTATGGAATTTAGGTTTTGACTCACACATAAAATCTTTATCATCAATCATGATATAGGTTACACTATTTAGTCTTGCCTTTGAATATTGGGGTTATAAGATACTAAATATTATTGGTAATACCTTAGGTATGTTCAATGTCATAGCTCTTAGCTCTTACACGGCGAAAAATGTTTCTAACAATTGTGTTCATATTTATATTTATGTTGATTTAAGCAAAGACTTATTAATGTAATCACAAGTTGCATGGTTCACAGTGCACAACCCATCATCAAATCCCAAATCTAATGATTATTCATCTTTTTTCGTATAATTTGGCAACAATATTTGTAGTGGAATACCTAAGCATCTCTTCAACAAGTTTTGAGGTGGCATACAACACTACTACATATGGTGTTTAAGTCCAATGGAGAGTTTCGACAATACAGATAAAATAAACTATATCGTTGGAAATTACTAAGTTATTATCAAAATTTTGTTTTTTTTTTCTTGGTGTCCCTATGTTCATCGGAATTTTGATTATGTCCAATCATCATCAGCATGTCGACTCCTCTTCGGCGGTTAGCAATAAATACTTCCTCCAAATGGTTATGCACATGTGGCACCCCATCGTCAAACGTAGATCACAAAGGTGTGTTTATAAAACCACGAGCTATAACAACTGACTCGACGACCTGTAAATACATGTAAAGTTAGTTATGATAGAATTATGTAACCAATTTATGGTTTGAGGTTGTCCCCACGGGGAACATATAAATATATAAGTTTGTAAGTAGAGTGATAGGAAATGAGAGGCTTGTCAGAGAAACATTAGGAGGAATCTTTGCAGAGAACAAAGGTTTGGGATATGTATTTCACTTTGCCCAGTTTTGTAATGGAGACTGTAACTTTGATGTCTGTCATGTAAATATCCTACTATTATGACGAATTAATGGAATATTAATATTGTTTTGACTCATGTTTCTTATATGTCATGCATGTTGTGATATTTAGTGTTTATCCAAAAATATCTTTTAATGACTACGGTTGATTTATTAAGCATGTGTTGATTAACCAATTAAGGAAGTTTAATGAAAGAGGAAGAAGATATGAGAATTTATCACAGCCACATAATCATGTACAGAACTGAAATGAAGCAATAAACAACAGCAAACCATAACACCAATGTGATAACAGAGTTCAACAATCTCGCCTACTTCTATGAGCCTTTGTCTTAGTGGGTGAGGATTATTTATTTATGTTCAAAGCTCAATAAGTACATCACAACAGTGCCAAAAAGATAAAATATTGATCTAGTCTTGTTCTCCCAGATCTCTAAAACCCAACAGAATAAACATCACTCAAATTGGATGACCGAAGCTCCCAGAAATGGCCCGCAAAGGTGCGCTCCTCAACAGCTTCCCTACATAAAAATAGATTTGGCTTGGCTTTCCCTCAACATAACTTTTCTCTGAATATCCTTTCATGGCCTCAAGAAGAACTAGTTTATATAGGCCTGAAGTTGGTTATCATCCCCCAACTTCCTCCCAAGATCTGGCCTCAAAAGGGCCCAATAGCCCCCAAAAATGGGTCAAATCCTCCATTAACAGGCATAAAATTAATAAAAATCCATAATAATATGGCAAAAACCCACTTTATGTAATACTATTGGGCTTAGCCATTTTTTCTAGGTGTGTGCCCCCTCTAAACTTGGTCATATGGTTTATTAGGTGGCCAAGCGCCAACCCAAAGGGTTGAGCGTTAGCCCCTAGCCCCAACTTTATGGTCACCTGGTGATAAATAATAGGACCACGCCTCTGGATATGTGCCTCACCCCTAGTTCCATCCCCTGCATATGTGGTGTAAAGGTGCTACATGTGCATTGGTGGTTAAAGGAAAGGCGCCGCGCCCTATTATCCTAAGGTCGCATAGTACATAAACCCATGGGTTGGGGCTTAGACCCAGCCTCTTTCCGCCCTCCATAGATCTACATACACTTTGTTTAAAATAAATTCACTATGGTATAACAAGAAACAACATGGCCAAATGGTAATCCACCCTTCCACCAAGTCACTAGTCCATAGAGAGGTCTCTGGTTCGATTCTCGGGGAGACAAGAACAGGGATGATTTTAAGGATGGAAATTTATTTTAAAATGTAGAAACCTTGGTGAATCTTACTAATCCTTCATATGTCAACTATAAATGTTTGGCGATATTTTTGTAAAAATATTCAAATTTCTAAGAATTTTATATAGTTTTTATAAAATTTTGGCTATTTTTAAGGTAAAATAATTTTATCCTATAGAAATTTGGGCGAATCATTTTTAAAATAGCGAATCTCATTTTTGGAAAAACCATGGAAAATTAGCCCACGAGCGAAATTTAGCCCCTAAAATCATCCCTGGACAAGAATTTTTGCATATACCAAACGAGCCAACCACAGAGTGCCATGAGGCATCCCAAGTCTGAGCCACATGGCACCGTTTAATTTGTCGGAGGATGCACCACTTGTCAACACGAGATTGGTCCAAATATTTTGCCTAGTCAACAACCGTACCTGCCACTTATCTATCTGGTCAGCGTCTGTACCTACCATGTGTCATCGTACGGTAGGGCCACATGGCACATGTACAAGTGTTCCATGTGTCACCCTTCAGTGGTGATGTGTGTCACATTCTGGATGGTCCATGTCAACTGTACGGAGATCACTGTGCCTCTTCCATGTCAGCATGACGTCATGCTGACGTCAGCGTTGAATTTTTTACTGTTGACCTATTTGACTTTTCCTCTATTTGGAAAAGCGATCAAAGTGTGATAACTCTCGCATTCGGTGTCTGCTTGAGGAAGAAAATATATGGTCGGAATCAATGTGATGAGCCGGTCACAATGGAATTGGTTTCATTTGATTCCGAGAACGTTCAGTTTTTAGCCTTTTCTAGACCTGGGAAGCCTCCTGGATCCGATTCTGGATCACACCTCCCCACTAAGGACCTTTTGGTCCCCAAAAGGTTACTAACTAGTCAACAAGATCGGGATAGGCCACCCAACTTATCCTTTGTCTCTAAACTATGTCCTGTGCACATGTCTCATGAAGATCAACTGTAACACAATCATGACAATTGACAGCATATTGTTATCCATTTCAACCCTGTCACATTTTATTGAAGCCACTATCATCGATGTAGAAAACATTACTAATGATAGCATCAAAAACATGATTGCAAATGAGCTGATATACTTGTAATATTTGCACGACATGCGCTTATCTTGAAGCAAACTGTGATTGATTTTCCATTCAACAATAATTTCCTGTTCTTTCTTAAGATCGATTACTTCATTCGAAACAATTATTGGTTTGTTTCTTGCTTGCACTACCTTCTTTAATTGTTCCATTGTTTGAAGTGTTTTATTTGCCTTAACATGATGAGCATGAACCGCATAGTCTTGACCTGCTTTGGTTAATTGATATTGATTCTTTGTCCTGTAGAAGATTGTTTTACAATCATATAAGTATGGACTACCTAAAACCATTCCACATTCTCTTAATGGCACTACATCACATGTTACATCGTCCACATACTTAGATGAAATTGCAAATTTGATTGTGCATTGTTTAACCCCGATTGCTTAACCAATTCTTCTGAGATTAGGTTAGATTGAGATCCATTGTCAATTAATGTGTCTATCTTAGTGTGCCGCATGATTACCCTTATATGAAACAAGTTACTTCTACAATCAATACCTTCACCAATTTTACCTATCATACCAACCAATGAGACCTTTGATTCATCACCTGAATCTGATCCCAAATCTTTGGGTCTTGTTGTCGCTGCAACTGTTTGCTTCCCTTTCATTTCCTTGAACCACTTTGGCCTCTTCTCAGGATGCAACTGCCAACATCTGTCGTCATCATACCCCTCTTTCTTGCAATGCTTGAAAGAGGGATTCTCTTCCTTTCTCGCCACTGAACCTGTTTTTTTTCCTGTCCACTTCCTTTTGTCCTCTTTCCTTGAAGAAGATTCCCCTGAAACACCTACTTTCCCTGCTTCAATATATGTCGCTTGAACAGAAACCTCATCAAGGTTAGTGGATCCAAACATGAATACAGTATTTCTAATATGTGTAGGTAAACCTCCTATATACTTCATAAGGGTTTCCTATGTATGTAAAGGGATATCTAACACCA
This sequence comes from Picea engelmannii, assembly GCA_009831015.1. Taxonomy (NCBI): domain Eukaryota; kingdom Viridiplantae; phylum Streptophyta; class Pinopsida; order Pinales; family Pinaceae; genus Picea; species Picea engelmannii. The sequence continues at coordinate 310,231 of ML800149.1, forward strand.
ATGCCATTTTTCGAAAGCCATCAGTATACTCTTGCATTGTTTGTCCTTTTCTTAGTTTTAAAGATTTTCATTCAATTAATGTTTTTTCTTTATAACCCAAAGGATAGAATTTCTTCCTAAGTGTAGAAATGAAACTTTTCCATGATGGAAATACTTTACCCACTTGTTGCATTTTGTTTTGCAACTTGCTTTGCCACCAGATGAGAGTTGTGTCTGCAAGTCTCAAAGATGACAACTTGATTTTTGTGGCCTCATCCTTGATCTGTTGCACACTGCAGTAAACCTCCATCTGCCTGACCCAATTGTCAAGTCTCTCTGCATTAACTTCACCATCATATATGGGTAATTCAAATTTAACATCAAGTTTTAACAATGGAATTTCATTCTTATGTTTATGAACATGTTTCTTTGCATTGGATTTAGAACCTGAACTTGAAGAAGAAGGAGAAGAAAGAGGTGTTGATGGAGGTGAAGGAGGAATCTAAGCAGGATCCTCTCCTCCTTCACTTTTTCCCTTTGAAGATTCACCCAAATTTGGTTTCTTACGTTCCAAGTAATCCTCGTACAAAACTTTCATCATCTCCGACATGGAAAAGAAATCTTTTCGAAACTCGTTCTCATCCTGAGAAAGTCCCTCTTCTGATGCCATCTTCTCGGTGTGAGAATATCTCTTTCTCAATCCAATTAATGGATTCTCTTAAATAGGCTCGCCTTCACCACACTATATGTTTTCCCTAGTTAACATGCAAACCTCAAATCCAAACGTCAACTAGCTCCAATACCACTTGATCCGAAAAGATCTTTTAATGACTATGGTTGAGTTATTAAGCATGTGTTGATTAACCAATTAAGAAAGTTTAATGAAAGAGGAAGAAGATATGAGAAGTTATAAAAGCCACATAATCATGTACAGAACTGAAATGAAGCAATAAACAACAACAAACCATAACACCAATGTGATAACGGAGTTCGACAATCTTGCCTATGTCTCTAGGCCTTTGTATTAGTGAGTGAGGCTTCTTTATTTATGTTCAAAGATCAATAAGTACATCATTGTAGTGCCAAAAGGATACAATACTAATCTGGTCTTGTTCTCCCATATCTATAGAACCCAAAAAAATAAACAACACTCAAATTGGATGACCGAAGCTCCCAGAAATGACCTGCAAAGGTGCGCTCCTCAACAACTTCCCTGCATAAAAATGGCTTTGGCTTGGCTTTCCCTCAGTATAAATCTTCTCTGATTGTCCTTTCATGGCCTCAAGAAGGATTGTTTTATATAGGCCTGAAGTTGGTTATCATTCCCCAACTTCCTCCCAATATCTGGCCTCAAAAAGGGCCCAATATCCCCCAAAAATGGGCCAAATTCTCCATTAACATGCATAAAATCAATAAAAATCCATAAACATGTGGAAAAAACCCACTTTATGTAATATTATTAGGCTTATCCCCTTTTAATGGGCATGCTCCCCCTCTAAACTTGGTCATATGGTTTATTAGGTGGCCAAGCGCCAGCCTAAAGGGATGTGCGCTAGCCCCTAGCCTGAACTTTGTGATCACCTAGTGATAAATGATAGGACCTCACCTCTGGATATGCGCCTCACCTATGGTTCCAGCCCCTGCACATGTGGTGTAAAGGTGTTGCATGCACGTTGGTGGTTAAAGGAAAGGCGGCATGCCCTATTATCCTGTGGTCGCATAGTACATAACCCGTGGGTTGGGGCTTAGCCCCAGCCCCTTTCTGCCCTCCATAGATTTACATAGACTTTATTTAAAATAAAGTCACTATGGTATAACAAGAAACAACGTTGCCAAATGGTAATCCATCCTTCCTCCAAGTCACTAATCCATAGAGAGGTCTCTGGTTCGATTCTCAGGGAGACAACAATTTTTGCATATACCAAATAAGCCAACCACAGGGTGCCACGTGGCAGCCCAAGTCTTGGCCACGTGGCACTCTTTAATTTGTCAGAGGATGCACCACTTGTCAACATGATATTGGTCCAAATATTTTTCCCAGTCAAAAACCATACCTTCAACTTGTCTGCCCGGTCAGTGTCCGTACCTGCCACATGTCACCGTAGGTAGGGCCATGTGGCACTTGTACGAGCGTGCAACGTGTCACTCTTCCACTGGTGACACGTGTCACATTCTGGTTGGTTGATGTCAAATGTATGGAGCCAAATGTGACTCTGCCACATGTTATGTTGCTATGTCAGCATGATGATGTCATCATGACGTCATGCTGGCATCAACGTTGACTTTTTTACTGTTGACCTATTTGACTTTTTGCATGTTTGGCAAAATGGTCAGAGTGTGATAACTCCCGCATACGATGCCCCTTTGAGGAAGTAAATATATGGCCAGAATCATCACGACGAGACGATCGCAATGGAATTGGTTTCATCTAATTCTGAGAACTTTCATTTTTGAGACTTTTCTGGACCTGGGAAGCCTCCTGGATCTGATTTTGGATCAAGTGTTTATCTATAATATTTAAGATATCGTTAATGCATCTTTATAATAATTTTTTGATCTACCTACAAGAAATTTGGAAGGTATGGGTAAGAGAAGGGAATTGAAGGGGGGTTATTTCTAAACTATGGAAGGGGAACTAGGGCTCCAAGGAGAGGCAATAAATCCATTTATTTAGTTCAAAATAGATATATGAATGAGATTGTGTTTGGTAAATAGGTGACAATGGAAGGGGTCCTTAAAGTGGATAATTCATCTATTAATGGTTCCTTATAATCCATCTAACCTTTCATTCTCAGGGCTCAACCATCCCTTTCAAAAAATGAGCCTTGAAAAGGTTTATTGATGTGAATAACCCCGACATCCTCCTTCTATAAGAGACAATGTCAAATGGGGATAAAATAGTTAGACATCTAAATAGATTGCTTGGGGTTGGGAGTTTAAATTCATTGATGTTAGAGGAAGGTATGTAGGGCTCATTAGAAAATTTGTACATATGTTTATACCTTTGTTTATGTAATTGGAAACGTACATTGTTATGTAGGACAAAGAGGGAAAATTTTGCGTTGGTGAGAATTTTCCATGCCCAGGTCTCAAAACTCATTCAATTTGAAAGGTTCAAATTGTAAATTATTTTTCAATTCATTTTACATAATCCTATATATTTATTTTTTCATTTGCATTCATAGAAGACTCTATTGTGCAAAAATAGGCAAGAGATACCTAGTAAAACCCTAGAAATGCACAACGTGTTTGTAAAAAGTAAGTCAATATTTTATTATACCTCATATTTGAGTTGTGCAATTTGTTGGGGGTGTGCTTTATCATATTAGACCTGTTCATGTTGTTAATTTTGCAATTGCAATTTTAAAAATGGTTGTTGTGCAAAAGAGGCAAAGTTTGCCCTGTAAATTGGAAGGTCAAAATTGTATTAAGCAACCATATTAAAATGCATGCCCAAGCTTCCCTATAGCACCTAAAATTATTTTATAAATTGTAAGATGAAGTTATTTATATTTTATATTTACATGTGTCATCTAAAGTGAAATTTAAGAACATGAGAGGTTGATTTCATGCACCTAGATTTGAGATTTTATGTAAATATGAAGTCAAAATTGTCTTAAAGTAAAATCCATGCCCTAGTCTCAATTTTGACCCAAATTGAGTGGTTCAAGTTGAAGAAAGTGTTATTTGTAATTTTACACCTGAATATAATGTTATATTGGAAATTTTAAACAAAAAACTACATGATGTGCATAAAGACTAAGAATTGTCTTGTAAAATTAAAGGGCCAAATTGTTAAAGTTGGCTATAGGAAAGTGCACACCCAAAGATTTTTTTGTTAAAAAAAAAAATTGTATTACCTCAAAAATTCAAATAACATATACATATGAATGAACCTGTGATATGTTCTTCCAAAAAATGGAAACCAGAACCAGACCTAGGCTCTGAATGGAGATCCATTACCATACTAAATGTCTTACTTAAAATAAACTAAAACATCTGATAAAGAAGGTGGATAGAGGCTGAGATTGTGCTCTTCTAATAAGTAGAAAAATAAAGATAAAAATGATAATGTCAAATACCAGATGCACCTTGATCACCATCAGCTGGCGCAAAGTGAGGCGGAACTGGAGAAAAAGTAAATGGCTGACAACAAGTCGGGAAACGTCTTTTTTCAGACTCAATTGAAAGAGAGTCGAAGAACATATCGAGTCAACAATTGAGAATTTCATGGTGGTGAAGCTGGTCCGCAGTGTCCCTACGAAGGTCAAATATGAGTTGTAATTGCTCTGTAGAGAAAATTTGTTGAGGAGTCATCGCAGGCACAACATCCTCAATCTGTGTAACCTTTGCAATCTGACTCACATTTTTCAAGGCCTCTTCTTCAACATACACAAGAGTCATATCTTCAAGAAAAGGGCAACCACAATGCTTGTCCATCTTCCATTCCAGAGAGTTTTCATCCCCATGAACTGGGGGGCTCTGTGCATTCATTGGGGGAGCCATCATGGGATCCTCCATGGACTGGAATGGAGTTTTCTAGACCTCCTCCTCTATGAAGACCAAGCCATAGTCATAAACATCCCATCCAGAACAAAAAAATTAAACCAGATCCTACCATGGTAAGTATCGTAGAGAAGGAGTGGACAGTTATCTATACCCAAGTACCAGTGCTAATGGAAACCACCACCATGCCAAACCTGCACATTAAAACCCCCCAGCAACACAGACACCCACACATCTCATCAACATTAAAGAGATACATCGGGAGCTAAAGAAGGAAGAGGGTGGTGACGGCCTTCCGTGGTAGTTTTAAGTGCATGTTTTCCAAGTGTCACCCCATCCGGGGAGGGACAATCTCTCTGGGCTAAACCAAGGAAATGCAGAAGTAGAGAGGGAGTTGGAGTAAGAGTGGCTTATATTTTAATATCTTCACCTTCCAGGGACACCCCTTCATTGGCTAATTTGTCAGCAATTTTGTTGGCCTCTCTTCAGACATGGGAGGGGATTAGGATGAAAGAGGGACATAAGAGGGAATGAAATACTTCCAGTAAACTGAGAAGACGCTAACTTGGGGAAACTTGTATAGGGTCAGAGACATTAATGATTTTAGTAGCCAAGGAAATTATTACATGTGAATCCCCTCCAATAATCATCTGATTTAAACCCAAACTGGAAGTGAGTTGAATGCCACGAATGAGTCCCTAAAGCTCAACGGAGTTGTTGGAATCAAAGCCTAGATTACTTACCAGGATGTGGATAATTTGTCATTTTCTATCCCTGGTAACCACCCCAAAACCAGTTGGTTTTAGGTTTCCTTTGGACACTCCATCAAAATTCAATTTGAAGAAACCAAAGGGAGGGAAATTCTAGGATTTGGGACTTGGGGTGTGCATGGGATTGGGGTTAGTATTGATGAGGTATTGACTGGAGTTTAGATTTAGATGTCATTAAGAAAGGATGGTGTTTTCACTAGGGTTGAATGAGAGATCTTCTTGGGTCCATTGTTGGGATCAGATAGTCTCTTGGATACATGCAAAGATCTTGGACCATATAATGGGAGGTGAGGAATGTTTAGAATGGAAGACTCTTATTTTTCTCCTTCTTGATTTTTCAGACCACAAATCCCGGTAATAGCTGCCAAATCCTATTTAGAATAGGATTGTTGAAGGCATTTTATCCCCAATGCTCTAGGGTATTGATTATATTGGCTCTATTTATGTTTGTTTTCCTCATTATTTGTGCCACCTAATCCCAAATTTATGAGATGAAAGATCAATGGTTGAGTAAGTGTTCTTTTGATTCCTCGTGTTGCAAAAAAGGGGAGATTTTCCCATGTGAGTATACGGTTATGCACAAGTAATCATAAGAAAGGGGAGATTTTCGGCCAGAAATGTGGGTGCGAGACAATATCCCAAATGTTTTCCTTTGGCTGGAGTGAAAACTGCATGCCCAAAGTTGGATAAGCCTCCATAATTTAATATTTATGTGGTAAATTGATGATTATAATCTTTTTAACATGTTTGTACAATTAGGAGTGCATTTAAACTCCAATAAGGATGATTTCTATGCACAAAGATTCATGACCTTTTGATGAATCAAGGGATGGTGGGTGATGAGATAAATCAAGGTCAATGACTTCTAACCAAAGAAATTATACATAGAAAATGGCATAAAACTTAACAACGCATAATTAACCCATATAAAAAAAATATTTTAAAGAGAATAACTCATAGAAAATATAGAGTTTGTTCACCTCCAAATTGATTGATTCAAGTTGGTTGAGAGTCTGTAATTTATCTTT
>ML800150.1:6976-22257 GCA_009831015.1 Picea engelmannii
AAGGGGCGTTAACTTCCACCAAGAATGGAATACCGTATTTGGACTCCACTGGCCCGGAGAACCAAAAGCGGCTCGCTAGCCCTGAAATAAATGCCTTGCAGGATGGTAGGTTGATGGCTTGATGAGGGATGGGGAGGTGAACCACCTATCTGTAGATCCATCATGACTGACCAGTGTGAGGGTAATCGTGCCACATGCAACCTCACGAGAGGATAAGGCGTATGGCAGAAGCGATTGAAGGAGAGCAGACGCGAGGGGAACTCTGGCAATTTTTATGCAGAGTGAGTGATCGCAGAGAGGAAGGGATTGCAACCTTCGGTCCTGGGCACTGGCAAACGGAGAGACACAGGTCTCAAGACATTGTGGTCTCAGCTCGGGGGTGGCTAGTGGTAAATCCATTAGGAGTCACTACGCCTACGGTTGGGTGGAAATGAGCACCCCTCTCAGCAGTTGCTTCCATTGCTGAAGTATTTTTGATAAGTATTTTGCTTATATTGCATTCTGAAATTTATATGCTGTCACATATGTTCATGGACTGTGGAATTGTAAATGTTTCCTGTGAAGGAATTGTCTGTACAACAATTATTAATATGGAGTAGATGTTAGCTCATAGAACTTGTGAAATTGTGAAGAATTACAGTATGCGAGTGTCCACGTAGTGTTTGATACGAATAAGTTGATATATGCTTATCACAAAGGATACCATGCACGAATTACATCGATAAAATGAAGCTAACCATGCCCAGCTGCCCTCGGGAAGTTGTCTTCCTTTATTTGCTTCCGGGAATGCCCCGGTAGGAATCTCTTCTCAGAGGTTCCCTCCTTGGAAAGGTTCACTAGGAACCCAGAACAAGGACCCGAACGCACCGGCCTTATTAACCCTGCACGAGGAGGAACGATTTTATTAAGGTTCCAAGGGGGTAGTGTTGTGAGAAGTGACAAATCGACGGATGAGATATCGTCAGAGGAACCATAGTCATTCACGACCATTAGATTGACAAAAGTAACGCAGGCATTACTTACCTTGCCCCTTCTTCCTCTATCATCATGAGTAACGAAAAATTGGGATCGTAAATCCCAAGACACGAAAGACCGAACCTAGACCGTTGGATCTCGGTCCAGTTTACCATCAGTCGTTGGATCTGGAGAAACTGCGTAGGGGTTAAGCGCAGGGGTTGGCGTCTGAGGAAGTGATCTGAGCCATCGGATCTGGAGTAGAAATCCCGTAAACCGTTGGATCGGGAGGAGTTGCACGGAGTATAGCCCCTGGAAGGGAAGCGTGCAGGAGAAATGATCTGAACCGCCAGATATTAAACCATAGTCCCGACAACTGTCGGATCTCGAGAAGTTGCGCCGGAGTTAAACCTTAGTGTGCAGAGAAAGAATCCTAGTCGTTGATCTCGGAAGGACACGTGTCAGCACTCTGAGAAGTCATCGGGATTTTGGAGGCATCGGGGTTTTACAGGTTGAGAGAACTGAGACCTCTTGAGCCTTGAAACTCCGACAGAGAATCTCAGCCATTGATCTCAGCCAGAACACGTGGCAAGAGATCCCGAAGGGTCGGGAATCGGGGAATCGGAGATCCTAAGAGCAAGAGAAACAGGACTTCAAAAGTCTCGAAATCCCGAGAGCAAATCTAAGCCGTCCGGTTGGAGAGGGACACGTGTCACGAGATCGTCCATATCGGAGATCCGGGGTACCAGGCATCGGGGCCACTCAAGTCTCGAAACAACGATAAGATCTGGACCATCCATCGAAGGGACAGGTGTTAGAGATCAAGCGCCATCGGCACTTGATACATCGGGAAATCAGAATTTCTGAGGGCAAGAGACACGAGACAGGATAAGTTGCGAAACCCCGAGAAAGGGATCTCAACCGTTGATCTTGGTAGGATGCGTGGCAGGAGATCTGGGCGAGTCGGCATTTGGAGCATCGGGTTTTCCAAAGGCAAGAACTCTTGCATACAGGAATCGCGATCCGCGATTTCCCGATGCGATCATAACCGTTAACCTGAGGGATGCATGTCCAAGGATCCTGAAGAGATCGGGGTTCGGCATTTCGGGATTCTCGGTGACAAGAAACTCATGACAGGAGGAGTCGTGAAATCCTGAAGCGCGATGGTACCACAGTCAGAGCACTCCAGTGGAGGACAGGTGTCACTCCATGCCATCATAGGGAGTGTGGGCCATAGGCGCCAGAACAAGGGACAGGTGTCGGAAGGTCAAGCTTGGCCGTGAGTCAACGCCAAGTGGCATCGGGGATCGGAGGATCGGAATTTGCGAAGGCCTATGCCTCGTGACATCATAAACCCCGAAACCCCGATGGAAGGTTATACGGCGATAGGCATATGGTAAGTGGTCACATGGACCATGGTATAACCAAGGGGGCTAGCTAGCGTAAAGACGCGTCGAGAGTCCAGGGGACTTGTGTGCCATAGCATTGAAAGGCGCCAAACCCCAACAGGAATTAAGACTGTGGTCTTGTGAAAGTTGTGGTCGTATTGACCAGGATTTATCCCAGAAAGCCAATACGCTAGGAACACATCGGAGAATCGGGAGTTCCGGGTACATGGGCACTTCAGCACCACAAACTCTGAAACCCCGACGAGAAGCTGTCGTATGGTCATACAAAAACTGGTCGTATGGATCAAAGGCTTAGCCACGTAGGGCTGAGAAAACCAAGGGGTGAATCGGAGATCGATGTTTGTAGTTGTCAAGATATTGTGGGTGTCAAAACCTCGATAGAAGGAACCCCGAATCCTGGTATAGAGTCAGGGATTGGCATTTCGCTAATACGGGTTTGTGGAGATTTCTCCTGCATGGGAGATTAACCCAAAATTTTTAAAAATTACGATAGTGGGTGTGTTACACCTTGGTTCTAATATTAGAGGTGGATTTCCATCTGCTTCCGACATCCCTATAGGCAACCCAATGATGCTAAATGTTCAATTCCTTTTTGGTTGGAATGTCCATAATGGGTTTGGGAATACTCCTAGTCATAATGGGGGAAAAAATATTTTTGGGGGATATAATATCCCTTGGGGTAGCCATCCTCTTGGTAGCATGAATAATCTTGGAATTTGTAATCCTTTCGGTTATGCCTATGTTCCCATGGGCAATTACAGTTTGGGAGTAGTAATACTTTCGGGAGTGCCTATGTACCTAGAGGGAAGCCTCCTAGGGGTTTTATGGTTTTGGAAGATACCTAATCGAGTAAAATTTTACCTCTTTTAATTCGGACTTGTAAAAATATATGAAAAAGAAACTATTGAGCACACTTTTATCTCTCTTTCGTGCTTGTAAAACCATGAAGGAGGCACTCAAAAAAAAAAAGAGTGAGGGTCTTTTTTACCATTGATATATATTTTAAAAATTGGTAGCCATCAATCGTGTCACCCTTGAATATGACACTTGTTTGTATATTTTTCTTATAGTTGGCTTATAACTTTCCTAGGAGCCATACCATCAGTATGAGTCATATACTCCTTCGACTCATTACTCTTTTAGTCACTATGGAGAGTGCTTCAATGTCTCATGCATTGTGGCACTATATCAGTGGTGCTCATGAGTTAATGATGCCAACTCATCATTATGTCATGCTATATTTTTTGTAACACCCCAAGGTCAAGCCCCTGCTGAATTGTAATTATGTTTATAGGTTGGTGAGCTGAGTGGTTATAAGCTGAGAGACTTATGTGTTTATTAGGCTGGTGAGATAGATGCTAAGGCTAATAAGCTCGATTTTGTATATGTAAATAATCACATCATTAATAAAATTACACTGCTGCATGTAGAAAGACCACGAAGAAAGAGTTATGGGGGACTAAGCTCCACTAGGTAGGGTAAGGGAGGGGTCTAAGTGTCTAGGCCTAGGGGATAAGCTAGAGGGATTACCTCTAAGGGAATACTATTTTATTATTATTTCCCAAAGGCTATGGTTGACATAAGCCATGTTGTCCTAAGTTCCTGGGAAAAAGAGGAATGAGTGCAAAGTGGAACTCATGTGGCTTCAGGAAGACATGTGTCAACCTGGGCACATGCAGTTTATAGCTGGGAAATCTAGCTCGTTGAGGGTTCGCTTCCCATTTTGGCGTTGCTCCCCATCCTTGCGTCTGGACTAGTTTTGAGTTTCCTCAGGACCCTTACGATTCTTTGGAAGTTTGTCACCCTTCCCGATTGACCAATGATTCATGCATTGAACCATTTCTCCATCATCATCGCCTCTGTATCTAGTACACACTTTTGGAATCCTGCAGTCATACTTGAGTTATCCCGTGTGTCTCCTATGAATCCTGATGCATTTGTATTCTCCTGAGAAGTGTTGTGTCTTAGCATTTGGATGTTTCCATTTTCAGTGTCCATAATCATTTTCTGTTGCTGTCATCACTCGTGTGTTAGCTGAATGCTATTGTTATTGCTTAGGAGCTGAATTGAAGAAGAAAGTTGTCAGGCATGTGAGAAACTCTCCCAGGTGAAAGAGTTTGCTGGGAAGTGAGTTCTCCTGGAAGGGAGTCCCGTAGCAGCTACAGTACTCTGAGACTTCTGGTCTATCCTGCTGTTGAAGCCAAAGGTAAGGGATGTGTAGTAGCCGATGGAATTATATTAGTGAAGGTGTACCCTCATGGGGTGGAGCAGGCATGTGGGGAATGAGGGTCTGTGGGTTGTGGGCATAAGTGGCTCCTGGGATAAAATATCCTTCTTGTTGTTCTGTGCAACTTCCTTGTTGTCCTTGCCAAGCCTAGAATTCCCTTACCCGGTGGAGTTCAGTCCCATCTCGGGGGTGACCCACTGTTGAGCATGATGAGCAACATGGTCTAAGGCTGGGAGGTTCGTGGAAGTTCTACACGCAGTTGGTGGTCATCTATTAAAATATAAGTACCAATTATGTGTTCCCTTTATGTTGTGTATTTATATTTTCATTATAATTAATGAGTAATGCCTGCATATATATATATATATATATATATATATATATATGTTGCATGTATGTGTTAATGTTGCTTCATCATGAACATGTGTATGAGTAGAGTATTAACGTCTGTTTATTTGCATTAGATATATGTATATTTATAAGTGTGAATACCAGATGTTATCTCTATCTTTTGGTTAAGTTTTATATGTGATTATTTCCGCAAAGTTACTCGGTGGCATGGCCAAACCTGTTGTTTAAATCCAAGCATGTCACTTAAATGGTATCAGAGAAGTAAAGTAAAAGTTAAGGTTATTTGGGTAGCGTTACTTGGTAGGGGTCGATGGAAGGGGGATGTTACAAATTGGTATCAGAGCCAAGGTTCAAGCACTGAGCCTGGATGGGCCAGATAAGTGGTCATTAGAACCAAGGTTTCAGAGAGAAATTGTGCCAAGAGGTTACCTTGGATGTGTTACGAAGATCAAGGGGTTTAGCGGTATTTAAAACCACACCCATCGAATCAATAAAAATGAGCATGAAATTTAACCTCCAATTCCTTTGGACTTCGTGGCTTCGACAAAGTAATGGGTTGTAGAGAAGAAGAGGCCGAAGGCCCGAATTCTGAAGTCCCAGAAGTGGATCTACACGATAGATCTAGGGAGAAGAGCTCGATAGTTGGATCAAGATAAGTTAAAAGTTCAAACTCAATGGTGAAGGGCAAAAGCCTCCAAAGCTCCAAAGTCCAGAGTTAATCCGGATTGTCCGTCAAGGGGGATGCATGTCATCAGATTGGTTGTTCATGATTTTGATGTGTAGGAGAATCAGTGTGTGCTAAGGAGAGAACTCTCGAAGCTTGAAGTTTCGAAGCCCTGAAGAGCCGAAGTAGTGAGTCATGATGACATCACCTGTAGGTGACGTGGACCTCTCCTATATCTGCCACGTGCCCCCACCTGGAATCTTGACAGCTATACTATGTGGGCCCTGAGGTTTCATAACATAGTTAAAGGTCGGAGAGCCCACACTGCCATGGATCATGATACATCAAGATTGACGGCCAATAGACATTGTGGGGACCCAAATTGCACGGGAGTTAATTTCCAAGGGCTATCCCGCAATCCAAACCACGGTTTTACCGAGGGGTTACGTGTCAACGTCAGAGGAATTGCGAGAAGAAAGGTAGGTTACTCCAAACCACATATGCATGCCCCCGCAATTAGTGATGTGAATATTCAGTATCTTAGTTCAAGTATGGAAACTGTGGGTCCCAGTGGACACGTGGTGCCATTTGTGAAGTCCAGAGACTTGACACTTCGGAAGAATGGTTCATAAGGGAACGAAAGGAATAAATTTCAAAATTTTCGTAACACCGACATGACGAGACGTAATGAAATCACCAAAGGTGACATGGAAGTGTTCAGAGATTAACGGTTCGGGGGGTTGGGGGTGTGTAGATGTGAAATCCTCCGAAGTCCTGAAGCTCCAAAGCTCCGAAGTCCCAGAGCTCAGATGCCTGAAGTTCCATAGTGGGTGTCAGCCATTGGATGCTGGGTAGTCGTGGACTGTTGATCCAACCTACTTCGTGAGTTTGTCAATTCGAAACTCTGAGAGATTTTTTTGTGATGTGGTGATGCGTGAAAAAGTGGAACCTCCGAAGCTCCGGAGCTTGAAGTTTCAACACTCTGGATAAGCGCCCAAATCATTATCACTTGGTCCCAGTCCTGGTCACAGGTGAACCAAGGACTGAGGAAGAAGGGGCTAGCATCGGATGGTGAATTATTGCAGAACATAACATGGCTTAGAAATAGAATTGTGGGGATTCTTGATCGACACAGACCCACTGAAAATGGAGTCTAATATTCTTTCTGTTGAATCAAATTGTCTAATTCCTATGGAAAATTATTAAAGACTGATAGTCTGACAAAAATTTGGTTGAATGCACATTTTTCAGTGTTAACAATTAATGGAACCAAACTGAATTGTCATATAGTGTAGAGGAATGGAGGAGACAAAAGATGCTTACAATTCAGAGAATGAAGCAAGAGGAAGGGATGTCCATTTGGGAGTTGAAGGAAAAACCTCCAATGGGCATGGAGAAGATATATATAAGAAAGGAAACATGATGAAAACCATTGAAAAGTTTCAGAAAGATGTCCAGAATCACCGAGAAGATAAGAAAAAGATCATAAAATCTAAAGAGCAACAGGGAGAATTCAACATAAAGCTGACGCAGAGCCTGGAAAGAATAAAAAATAAGTTGGATAAGGAGAGTGGCTCAAGCAAAATAGGGAGTTGTGGGACCCCTGAGAAGAAAGGAAGATCAGGGAGAGTTAGCAGGCATCACCTTCACTTCCCAAAACATTCCAATAAGAGAGCACACAATAGTTCAAGTCCATCTCCTACTAGAAAGCATAGGAAATCGAAAGTGGATGAACTGAAGGGTGAAATAAATAAAATCAATCCTCCTACTTTTGACGGAGAACACATGAAAGATGAAGATGATGAGACATGGCTGCTGGGCATGAGGAAATATTTCGAACTGCAGAACTATTCTTCTCATGCAGCAGGACAAATTTCCATTTACCAACTTAAAGGAAAGGCATCCATATGGTGGGATGAACTTGTGCAAGTACAACACGTCAGAGAGAAGAATGTTACATGGAGGGAATTCAAGAGATATTTTGAAAAGAAGTACTTAAATAAGAGGTATTATGACAAGAAAATGAAAGAGTTCTTCGAACTCAAGCTGGGAAGTATGTCAATTGATGAGTATTAAAGAATATTCTTGGAGTTGTTAAAATATATCCCCTTCATCAAGGACGAGACAGTTAAGATTCAAAGGTATATGAGTGGGATGCCATCTTCCATCAATGAAAAGATCCAGTATGATGACCCGAAAACTATGGAAGAAACTATAAGGAGATGAAAATGATTATATGATCAACAAAAAGAAAATCCTACTTTCCAAAAATATTGGGAATAAAAGAATAAATTTAAGAGAGAGCAAAGGTAGAAGGGAAACAAACCACCATTTTTCAGGAATAACTCTCAAGGACATCCAGTTTTGAGAGAGCCCGGGATGGCTGAAGCAGGTGGGAAAAGGCCAAGGCCGACACCTATGGAATGTTGGGGATGCAAAGGACATCATAGGTACATAGATTTTCCTCATATAAAGGACAAGGTGAGAGTTGTTCACAATGTTCAACAAGCAGAAACAATGGAGGACATGGGAAGAAGAGTACCAAGGATCTATGCATCCCTGGACAACAAGAAAGATGAGTTTCAATCACACATGATTGAAGTTGAAGGTATGATCAATAACCATGCCTTTAATATTTTGATAGACTCATGAGTTAGTCATAGTTACATAGATCCTAAATTTGTGGAAATATTATGCTTGCCGAGAAGCAAGCATGAGAAATCTTGGCTGGTACAGTTGGCTACAGGAGCCAAGAGGAAAGTTGTTGAGTCGGTTAAATCATGTCCAATGGGAATGAATGGAATAAGTACCAAGGAAGATCTAAATATCTTACCTTTAGGTTCATATGATTGCCTAATTGGTATGGACTGGTTGGACCAACACCATGCCATTTTAGACTTCCATAACAAGGCATTCACTTTCTTGGATGAGGAAGGAAATCGAAGAGCAGTCCAAGGAATTCCAAGGAGTTTCTATTAGAGAAATCTCAACAATGCAGTTGACGAAGTGCTACAGGAAGGGTTGTCAATTATTTGCAGCTCATATGGAGAAAGCATATATGGATAAGGTGCCAATTCTTGAGGACTATGCAGTCCTGAAAGATTTTGAAGATGTGTTCAAGGAGGTACCAGGACTACCTCCAAAGAGAGATATTGATTTCTTTATAAATTTGACTCTTGGAGCAACCCCAATGTCAAATACTCCCTACATAATGAGTACACTAGAGCTGAAGGAACTACAAATGCAACTTGAAGAGCTTTCAAAGAAGGGGTATATCCGCCCAAGTGTATCACCTTGAGGTGCCCTAGTCTTGTTCGTAAAGACGAAAGATGGAACAATGAGATTGTGCATAAATTTCAAAAAATTGAATAAAGTGACTATAAATAACAAGTATCCTTTACCAAGGATTGATGATCTCTTTGATCAATTAAAGGATACCAACGGGTAAGGATTAAAGAGGAAGAAATCAACAAGACTGCCTTCAAAACAAGGTATGGTCATTACAAGTTCATAGTGGTGCCATTTGGGTTGTCAAATGCACCAACTGTTTTCATGTGCTTGATGAATGGTGTTTTCAGGGAATATTTGGACAAGTTTGTCATTGTCTTTCTAGATGACATCCTTGTATATTCCAAGTCGGAAGAAGAGCATGGGCATCATTTGAGGATGGTGTTGCAGGTTCTAAGAGAGCACCAACTGTATGCCAAATTGAGAAAGTGCTCATTTTATCAAAAGCAAATCCATTATTGGGGACATATCATTTCAAAGGATGGGATAGCCATGGATCTTGAGAAGATAGAAGCCATCAGAGAATGGTCAGCGCTAAAAAATGTGACATAATTCTGATCCTTTATGGGTCTAGCTGGCTATTACAAAAGGTTCATTGCAGGGTTCTGAAGGATAGCTCACCCCATCACTTCCTTGCAAAGGAAGGAGAATACATTTTATTGGACAAAAGAATGTGAAAAGAGATTCCAGGAATTGAACCAACTGTTAACTAGTGCTCCAATCCTAAGGATTGCAGATCAGAATGAAGATTTTTTAGTATGTACAGATGCATGCAAAGAAGGATTGGGAGGAATCCTCATTCAGAATGGGTTTGTGGTATGTTATGAATCCAGAAAGCTGAAGGATCATGAAAAGAACTATGCAACTCATGATTTGGAGTTGTCATCCATAGTGCATGCCCTAAAGAAATGTAGGGAATACCTCACGGGAAGGAGGTTTGAACTCAGGACAGACCATAACGGTCTGAAGTATTTTTTTGATCAACCAGCCTTGCATGCTAGGCAAAGTAGATGGTTGGAATTCATTTGTGAGTATGACTTTGATATCAAGCATATCAAAGGAAAGGAGAACAAAGTGGCTGATGCACTCAGCAGAGGAGTGCATGAACTACTTGCTACGACCATTAGCATGTATCAAACTGATATTAAAGGCAGAATTTCGGAAGTTGCAAATGCATATTTGTAGTACATGGAATTGGTGGCAAAGATGCAACAAGGTAAGATTCTATAGAAAGTGGAAGATTATAAATTGAAAGTTGATGGAACACTCTTGTACAAAAAAAGAATTTATGTACCTAATTCCTAGGAATTGAGGATTATGATCTTGAAAGAAATGCATAATGTGCCTTATGCTGGGCACCCTGGATATCAAAAAATAGTGGCAGTAGTCAAGAGCCATTACTTTTGGCTAGGAATGAAGAAGGAAATTGTAGAGTACATAGCTAAATGCTTAGAATGTGAAAGGGTCAAGGCTGAGCATAGGAACCCATCTAGGTTGCTACAACCATTTCCCATTCCTGAGTGGAAGTGGGAAGTGGTGACAATGGATTTCATCACAGGATTGCCTAGAAATGACAAGCAACATGATTCCATCATGGTGGTGGTGGATAAGATTACGAATGTTGCCCATTTTATTCCATTGAAAACTACTCACAAGGCAACTAATGTTGCTGATATCTATATGAAGGAAGTAGCATGATTGCACAGTATTCCCAAGACAATTGTGTCTGACAGAGATATGAAATTCACCTCAAAGTTCTGGAAAGGGTTATTCAAAGGGTTCATAATGAATGTGAACTTCAACACAACCTATCATCCTGAGTCTGATGGGTAAACATAAAGGGTGAACCAAGTGATAGAGGACATGTTAAAGATGGATGTGATGGACAAACCATATAAATGGGAAGAATATCTACACTTGGTATAATTTTCCTACAACAATGGGTATCAAGCATCATTGAAGATGAGCCTGTTTGAAGCAATTTATGGAAGAAAGTGAAACACACCAATAAGCTAGGACAAACCAATTGATAGAGCAATAATTAGGCAAAAGTTTCTCAAGGAAATGCAAGAGAAAATGCTGAAGATTAATTAGAATTTGAAGGTTTCCCAAGACAGGCAGAAAATCTATGCAGAAAAAGGAAGAACCCACAGGGAGTTTAAAGTGGGTGACCATGTTTACCTGAAGGTGAAAGCCAACAAAAGTTCCCTAAAGCTGGGAAACTATTCCAAGTTGGCAGCCATATATTGTGGGCCATTTTAAATCCTAGAAAGGATTGGACCAATTGCATATATGCTTGCATTTTCTGCTTCCATGACTGTACATAATGTGTTTCACATTTCATTACTTAAGAAATATATACCTGATGCTAATAATGTTATTGATTTGAATTTGATTAAGGTGGAGCAAGAAGGTGTCTTGCAAGTGCATTCGGTGTGTATACTGGACTGAAAAAGAAAGCAACTCCGAAATTGAGCCATAGGGATTTTAAAAATCTAGTGGACTTGGTACGGTCCTAAGGATGCAACATGGGAGCATGAAGATGCTATGTGGGCAGAGTACCCACATCTTTTTGAATATTTTGGAAATCTTGCTATTGTTGTGTAAATAAGTTGCACTAAGGACAGTGCAAAAATAAGGAGAGAGGATTTTAATACCCCAAGGCCAAGCCCCTGATAAATTGTAATTATGTTTATAGGTTGGTGAGACGAGTGGTTATAATATGATAGACTTATGTGTTTATTAGGTTGGTGAGCCAGATGCTAAGGCCAATGAGCCTTATTTTGTATATGTAAATACTCACATCATTAATAAAATTACACTGCTATGTGTAGATCGACCACAAAGAAAGAGTTACGGGGGACTAAGCTCCACTAGGTAGGGTAAGGGAGGGGGATAAGTGTCTAGGCCTAGGGGATAAGATAAATGGCTTACCTCTAAGGAATAATTTTTTATTATTATTTCCCAAAGGCTATGGTTGGCATAAGCTGTGTTGTCCTAAGTTCCTGGGAAAAAGGGGAACGAGTGCTAAGTGGAACTCATGCGGCTTCAGGAAGACATGTGTCAACTTGGGAACATGCAATTTATAGCTGGGAAAGCCAACTCATTGGGGGTTCACTTCCCATTTTGGTGTTGCTCCCCATTTTGGTGTTTCTCCCCGTCCTTGCGTCTAGACCAGTTTTGAGTTTCCTCATGACCCTAACGATTCTTTGGAAGTTTGTCAGCCTTCCCGATTGACCGGGGATTCACACATTGAACTAGTTCTCCATCATCATCGCCTCTGTATCTAGTACACACCTTTGGAATTCTGCAGTCGTACTTGAGTTATCCCGTGTGTCTCGTGTGAAGCCCGACACATTTGTATTCGCGTGAGCCATGCTGTGTCTTAGTGTTTGGTTGTTGCCATTTTCGGTGTCCATAACCATTTTCTGTTGTTGCTGTCACCTGTGTGTTAGATGCATGTTGTTGTTGTATTTCTTAGGATATGAATTGAAGAAGTAGGTTTTCAGGCCCGTGAGTAACTCTCCCAGGTGAGAGAATTTGCTGGGAAGTGAGTTCTCCTGGAAGGGAGTCCCGTAGAAGTTATAGTATTATGAGACTTCTGGTCCAACCTGTTGCTGAACCCCAAGGTAAGGGAGGTGTAATAGTTGATGGAATTGTATTAGTGAAGGTATACCCTTCTAGGGTGGAGCAGGCATGTGGGGAATGAGGGTCTATGGGTTGTGGGCGTAAGTGGCTCCTGGGATAAAATATCCTTCCTGTTGTTCTGTGCAACTTCCTGGTTGTCCTTGCCAAACCTAGAATTCCCTTGCCCGGTGGAGTTTAGTCCTAGCTTGGGGGTGACCCACTGCTGAGTGTGATGAGTAGCGTGATGTAAGGCTGGGAGGTTCATGGAAGGTCTGCACACAGTTAGTGGTCATCTATTAAAAGATAAGTACCAATTATGTGTTCGCTGTATGCTATGTATTTGTATTTTCATTATAATTAATGAGTAATTCTTGTATATATATATATATATATATATATATATATATATGTTGCATGTATGTGTTAATGTTGCTTCCGCATGAACATGTGTATGCGTAGAATATTGATGTCTGTTTAATTGCATTAGATAGATGTATATTTATAATTATGAATACCAGATGTTATCTCTATCTTCTGGTTAAGTTTTATATGTGATTATTTTCGCAAAGTTAATCGATGGCATGGCCTGGCCTATTATTTAAAGCCAGGAATGTCACAAAAATGGTATTAGAGTAGTAAAGGAAAAGTTAAGTTGTTTGGGTAGTGTTACCTGGCAGGGGTCGATGGTCGAGGGACATTACATGTTCAAGAGAAGTAATCATGAGTTAACCATCTTCCGTCTTGTTGATAATCTGAGTTAGACATCCATGTGTTAGTTGTACTTGGTTATTATATCTCTTCACAACATCTCTTGGTGTATGTTTCATGTCGATTGATGGGGGATACTTTAAGGCCCTCTTTAGATGGATCTATTCCTACAGAATTTAGCACATTATATAGGAAAGGGATATAGAAACCATCTAGTACCTTGGAGCTTGTAGTCCTCAATGGAAGTCTTCCTCGTGATCGATAGTGGGTTGTTGGCTTAGGTGCAGAACCAAGGTTCAACGCTTCAACAACGCACCAACAAAATCCTAACTAGGACACAGATCTGTGATTACAATACCTGAACAAAGCACTTAGCAGTTAACATTCATTAGCATTTAACCCTTATTTACATCGCAGATTCAAACCCTAATTACAGAGAAACACATTATTCAACAAGATCTAACACTTCCAAGCACATAGCACATAGAAACATATCAGATATAGCGTTCATTCACATCACTAGGCACTAAGCTACTATATCAGATGCATCTAACATACATAAAGATAACAACATTAAGCATAAATCAAATCAATCACACAAGGCAACCATAACACAGGATATACGTGGTTCACCCCCAGCATGGGGCTACGTCCACCAATTATTCTTCTTATTTATTATCTTCTGTCAATCTTCTTACATGCACAGAGCCCAAAAACCCCACTTCGCATAGGACATGAGATCTGCGCGCACCTCACTAGATTCTCCTTCCCCGATTTAGGTCACAACACAAAGCCTTCTTACACAGTCTGCACACCAGCTTCTTACAATCACTTGCACTTATCTCTGTAAGTCCTAACACATAGCATCCACAAAGCCTTTAGCTACGCACTAAGCCACAAATATTCACTACTACTTCACTACTTTATTACATAGCCTAGATATCTATTTATACATTACAAAAGGTCCAAAGCATGGGTAAACCCATGGGCTGACATCCCATAACCCATTACATAAACCCTAAACCCAAAAATCCAGTAAAAAAGGGGGCGAGATCCCATGATCTCCGCTTCGCCTGGTGCACTGTCTTTGAACAGCCTGCCGAAGTCCCAAAATCAGTCAAATGTGACCCAAGTTCTCCAAAACTTGGTCAAGGGCCAACATGCCCCCAACAATCACTTGTGACTTGTCCCGAGTCACTTTGATCTGGGTAACTCTACCTCGAAGGCCTCGAGCTTATTTGACCTTCTTCTTAGCTAGATCGTCCTTCTCGACGAACTCTTGAATGACCTTCTCAGTGACAGGTCCTTCCAATTGTTGTTCAATTGAGGTGACTACTTGTTCTAGCTATGCACCTTGTCCTTCAATATCCTCAAAAAGTGTGCAAGATTCATCCTGCACTGGATGGAGTCTTTGGGTTACTTCCATGACCTTGTTCTGAATGGCATGGGCCTATTGCTGAATCATGCACTGTTCCTGGGATCTTTTCATCCTCTCGACCAGTGATAGTAGCTTCAACTGCGCTTGCACTGTTGCTTCTTGCTGTTTTTCCTCCTGGAGATGTGACTCCAATGTCCTGAGCTCAGGGTCCTCTGCAAGGTGCTCTTAGGTATCCGCACTTCGACTACTCATATATTTGAATTCCAAGGCTAATGCCTTGATTCTCTCAACTGTGCTCCTCGCAGTTTCTTCTCTTATATCTCGCACTTCCTGCAGAGTGCTTGGCTCTGTCTGTAATTCCAATTCTGCTATTCTTTGTTGGAGTTGCTTAATGGATTTGGAAAGCCGTCCCACTTGATTCTCCACTAGGTATTTGCAAGATACCAGATATAATAAATATGCAGAACAGAAACGAAATGCTAGAAATAACAGAATAGCAGTAAAATATCCAGCATAATCTTCACAATACACTGAAATGATATACGAAATAGCACAGAAATAACACTTGAACAGAAATAGCACTTGATTCAGATAGCAATGTTCACAGGCCTCTTCGAGGGGGCAACCTCCAATCGAGCAGCGCTCTGTTACAATAATATCCAAGCTAGGGTTCTC
>ML800150.1:28136-46967 GCA_009831015.1 Picea engelmannii
GAAGATCCTTCTAGAAGCGGAAGCTTCTATTAGGTCTTCTTACATCCGCCTTATTCTATTCTATTGAAAGGTCTTATTAATATTGACCTTTATTACATCCGAATACATTAATCTACCTATGTGCGGGTTAGGACCTTAACAGTCTTCTTCCATTTGCTCCAAGCCCGTCACAGAGTGAAGTGCTCTAGTGACTGCTTCTTTAACTCCAATCTACTATGCGAGAAAAATTTCTTTCTCCCTCTAGATCTGCACTCTATCCTCTGCAAACTTCGCCTGGAGGTCGTCTTTTTCTTGCTGTGCAACCCGACATTGTTCTATGGCTTCCTCTTTTGCTTGCTTCAGGGCCTCTGTGGCCTATTCCTTTTCCTCCTGGACATGACGAAGGAGAGCCTCCATCGCATATATTATCCTACGTAGCTGGGTAGGGTCATCTCCTACTTCTATGTTCCCTGCTGACAACGACGCAGTAGGCACTGCACGACTTGAATGGAGAGCCTGATGTATTCCCTTAAGCTATGCTTCAATGCGATCATACATGGATTCTTGTTTTTCTTCATTGCACTATAAAATATCTTCTGATGTATCTGATATGGTGGCGATGATGAGGTCGATGTCATCCACCATGAGCACAATATGCAGCTTGGGATTACTAGCTTTTGAATTCTTCCGCAATGTAGGTTTCGTTGGGGAAACCTTTCTTTTATTTGATGTATGTGCCTCTTCAAGGGGGTTCCTAGGTGGTGTTACTTCGCCCTTCTTCTTCTTGTTTTCTTCCCCTTCTTTCTCTTCTTTGTCCACTTCATCATCTCCTCCTCTACTAGGTGAATCTGATGTAGTCTCTTCTAATGCGCTATTTATTTCATGTACATATTCCTTCTTTTTCTTCTTGCTACTGCTAGGTGAATCATACTCTTCGAAGGTGACCACAGGACTTCCAATGAGGTCAGGGTCAAATAGTTCTGTCAGGTCGACTGGTATAAGGATCTCTGTCGACCATTCCTTAGTTATTTCTTCCAGGTCCTCCTCTGTGAGCTTGTAGTAGGATTGAATCTCTTCTTTATGTTCATCTCCATGCACAGTGATATAAATAAAATGTCTATCTGCGCAGAACTTCATAATTGGCCTAAACTTGTCCAAGGTATTCAACATCATATGAGGGAAAGAATCAATATCCCTCTTCAACTGTAGGTAATAGGTGTGGAACACCACGCTTGATTGACATTGTTTATCCATGTCGATCGAATACCAGAGAGTAGTGAACTTCGCAGCTAAGGGTTCAAATGGCTCAATTTCAGGGGAGTTCACACCTTTTGACATCTCCCAAGCAATGAAGGTGATGAGGATCAACAACCAACTAAAATGGAACTCATAGACCTGATCCCGAGCTTCACGATAGTCTTTCTCTAAATGGTTGACAAGGTATCTCACCCAGTTCATTTGTATCTCTTTAATGCATTTTCCCGCGAGGTCAACAACGAACCCTGTGACCTACCTGGGTCTGTTCTTCCTTACTAGCTTACTAGGGATCAACTGAGAGGCTAGGCACATTGCACCATTATGGATGGAGGCTAACTTGTAGCCTCACTTCCCCTTCTCCACATCGCCATAGGTATCTTTGATTCTCTGCTCCAGGGTGCTATCTGCAGCCTTCCCTAGACAAAAGTCTTGTGGGTTTGGTCCTTGCATGCTTAATCCGGTGAGCTGATGGATCAACACAGGATCGACTTTGATATGCCTGTCCAACCATAGGTAACCACCATGGAGGCACGAAAACAAGAGTTTAACACACACATTAACCTCCTGGTGCCTTCCAAAGTGGGGTATCTTCATTACGTTCAGGATGGTGGACCTCGCGATGTCCATGGTCCATGGATGGGGGATGATCTTTGACTTCTTCCCCTTTGTCTTGGTCAAATAATTGTATGGTGCAAGCATGCCATAGTTCTTGCGGTCTCCTAAGTTATAGTCCCTGATCTTCAACATCAGAATCCTCTCCAACTGCGGTTTGACTGTGCGTATTCCCTTCAGGATGTACGCAGTGAGGACTGTGTAGTCGAAGTCCCTCGGGACGCTATCACGTTTCACTGCGCCAGCTAGAGGTGGGATGTATTCAGGAAAGATAGATGGGATGAGCTTCACATTCGATAAGTCATCACGATGCTTGGGTTGTTTCTCTATCGCAGCTCGAGATGTTCTAGATCCAAAAATAGTAGACGAGAATGCTTACACTCCTCTCATCGACGAGGCTTGGATGCCTGCGGACATCACCTTCTCGGCCATGAGGTCTATTAGGATCTCTTCGACGAATTTTTCTACTACACTAATTTCCTTCGACATGCACACTCGAGATCTGATATCTCAGGTCGATGAACAAACACTCACTATAACAACACGGGTGGTGAGGTCTCAATAATCATGGCACGGTAATAATTATCTCAAATAGTCACAATTAGAAAAATTCTTCACGGTGCAATGCTCGATGGGATAAATATACATCATCGTAATAGATCCCTCCAATGGGTAGGAACGCCTTAATCAATGCAATTTCATGCGTTGTGGTGCGGTCCCAACGGTCCAATGGCGAACGTTTCGACAATAAATGTGCTTCTATCCATTCTCGAGCGTCGTTATAACGGTCGGGACGCCTCCAACGGTCATATTGCTTCGTCATGGTGAAGTGCCAATTTACGCTGTTTTGATATCCCGACAAAGTTCTAGTTCTGCAAACCTTCTTTCTGTGAAGTCCCCTCTGGTACTTCTTGCAATTTTTCTATCTTTACTTTCTTATTGCTGAGCTTTCTGGCTTTCTTTCCTGTGATTTGAGTTACTTGTTTCCTTTTTCCATTATTTTTCTTATTTCCTCTTGGCATAGGAACTTCACACCGTTGAGGTTCTTTTGAAGGGTTCGAGAGTAATAATTCTTCTTTTTCTGGAGTAAGTGCTCTACTCTCTTGCATGGATAAGTTTCTCAAGATTTCCCGTGTTCGTTCAACTTCAACAACAATGTCTCTAGCTCTTAGTTGCCTCGACTTGTCCTCCTGCTCTTTTATTAAGCGTGCTATTCTCCTAGCCATGAAATCTCTTAGTTCTTTCTTTTTCTATCCCAGAGTTTCCTCTTCTTGTTCCCTTCGGATCTGATCTTTCTCAACCCAAGTTTTTCCTAGAAAAATAGCAAATGGGGCACTGTTCTCAACAAACTTAACGAATCTTTTGTCGAAGTGCCATGAGCACTCATAGGTATCTGGGTAAGTCTTCCACATAGGGTTATCATCTTCCCTTTAAAAAATCCTATTCCTCCCAATGAAGGAACCATTGCAGGTTTTTCAAAAATTTCCCAAGTTCTTTCCGTCACGATATTCACCTGTGTTTCCTCATCCAGGACACAGTGTATGTCGAAGTCTCCTATTCTTGTTTCTATGCACTCTTTCTCTTTTAAGATCTCTGATAAACTAAAGTCTCTGTGATCATTCAGGGTTTGTTTCATGTGTAATAATATAGCCTTTGTTTCTTTCTGGTTCTTGAGCATATTCTCAGTCTCTTGGCCTTCCTCATGGTTTTCTTATCTCATATTCATATTTTCAACTTTAGCAATCATTCTAGGGAAATCCAAAACTTCATGTCCATTAACTTTACAACAAAGGCAAATAGGACCTCTACCATGGCATTCCTTAGCAAGATGTCCTGGTCTCCTACAACTATAACAAAGAGTCAATCCTCTCTTTCTCTTGAATGATCCCCAACCTTTCCTATACTGTGCACTGGGATCACAGTGGTGGGTCTGAAAAAAATTATTTCTAGGATCCTGCATCCACTTGTTAGTCCAACAATTCTTTCTGTGCATAGGAATAACATATATTTCATTATTTCTATCAGATCTATTCATATCAAATCTTCTTTCTTCTAGCTATACCCTAGTTTTCAGACGAGGACCAAATCTATTAAACATAACTAGATCCATTCTTTCGAAATAAATTTTTTCACTTATCTTACCTTTATCAAAGCACAAAGCTTCAATATCTTACCTCTTTTCTTAATATCATACTTCTCTTCTTAGCACAGGGCTTCGCAAGTCAAGTAAAATACTGCACACTAGGGAAGTAGATCTATGCACATAGCTTTCTCTTTTCTTCAGTTCCCAGCAATCACAGTTTCAGGTCTCGACAATGGAACCATTTGTTGGCATAGGGGCAGACCTAGGGTTCAACACTTCAACAATGCACCAAAAAAACCCTAAATATCAACCCTTTCGACAACACCTGCAAAGAAGATGAAGTCTCACCCGAGGTAGTGGCAGGGGGGGTTGCAGGACTCAGATGTCTGCAACCTAGCTGGGACACATATCTATGTACAATACCTTAATAGAGGACTTAGTAGTTAACATTCATTAGCATTTAACCCTTATTTACATCACATATTCAAACCCTAATTACAAAACAACGCAGTATTCAACAAGATCTAACACTTCCAAGCACCTAACACATAGGAACAGATCAGATCTTGCATTCATTCTCATCACTAGGAACTAAGCTACTATATCAGATGCATCTAACATACATAAATATAAAAACATTAAGCATAAATCACATCAATCACACAAGGAAACCATAACACATGATATACGTGGTTCACCCCCAACACGGGGCTACGTCCACCAACTCGTCTTCTTATTTATTATCTTTTGTCAATCTTCTTACATGGACATAGCCCAAAAACCCCACTCCGCATAGGACAGGAGATTTGTGCGCACCTCGCTAGATCCTCCTTCCCCGAGTTAGGTCACAACACAAAGCCTTCTTACATAGTCTACACACCAACTTCTTACAATCACTTGCACTTATCTCTGCAAGTCCTAACACATAGCATACACAAAGCCTCTAGCTCCACACTAAGCCACAAATATTCACTACTACTTCACTACTTTCTTACATCACCTAGATATCTATTTATACATTACAAAAGGGCTAAAGCATGGGTAAACCCATGGGACGACATCCCATAACCCATTACATAAACCCTAAACCCAAAAAGCTCACAAAAAAGGGGGTGATATCCCGCGATCTCCGCTTCACCTGATGCTCTATCTTCGACCAACCTATCGAAGTCCCAAAATTGGTCAAACCTAACCCAAGTTCTCCAAAACTTGGTTAAGGGCCAACATGGGTTTACATCATTGAATCCTGATTGATTTATTCTATGAGTGTTCGACATTAGAATCTCTATTCACACTCATTAGATTATACTAGGTACCTTGGGGTCCATTTTCATCATTGGTGGGTCCCCTCGCATATATAAACAATATTCATCGATAACCACTAATCATATGGTTTCTACCATGCTCAACATCAACTCATCCATTCACATGATGTAGAATCATACCATTGGAGTTAGGGTGAAGAAGTTGGGCTTGGGGGCACATCACTCATTCATGCTACTTGTAGATTTTAACCGTGTACAATTAATTTTTGCAAACGGATTATTAATAATAATAGAAAAAGATGAAATGGAACACACACACACATTACACATATATTTTTAACCTGGAAACCCAAATTGGGAAAACCAACAACCTGTTCAGAGCCACACCTCTAATCTTCTATTCATCATGTCTTCATTTTTTACAATACAATACATATATAAGATCCCGAAACATCCAAAACCCCTAATCCATTGACTCGTATTAGTAAACAACCCTAATTCCTTAATCGGAATTATAAAACCATCAACGAAAACCATGTGCCGAAAAAATGCCAAAAATGGATGAAAAAAATGCCATTTTTTTTCCAAGGGCACTGCCTCAAACCCCTGCGCAAGGGGGCTCTCACACTCCTACAAACCCCTCAGACAGCAGGGCTCTGCCCCCTCTATGACCCCCCAAGTTGGGGGTGGGGGGATACCACCCCCCCTCTAATCCCCCCACATACCCGAAACAACGAAAATACTATATCTAGTCATGCAAAGAATATAACACATACCCAACACCACTCCTCCCAAGTTGTGATGAAGTATATCACTATTGTATTAGTACTTTGAAGAATACAAGGTCACTCTCATTGGTGCTCAATGTCTTCTTGATGTATACTGTGACATGGATCCACATTGTATTTTCTCATGGCTATGATCTATTTGATGACATGGATCCAACATGTACTTTTTTGTGGCCATGGTCTTTCATTTCAATTCATGGATCCATAATGTATTATGTTGGCGGCCATGCTTTGTTTATTTTCTGAGCATAGGTATGCCTACCTTGAGGATGATCTATATATGTTTGGTTGACAACAAATTGCAGATACTCATTGGTTCCTTTATCTCTCAACACCTTCCTTATGTTTCCTTATGTTTATGGATATTATAATGTGTTTCAGCCATAAGTTCCTCTTCTGACCTCACACATTAGGGGGCATCTGTTATAGCTCTATTTTCCACCCTAGTGACACATGGAGGAACTTTTGATGCCGTCATGCAGAGACACACTCTTCTACCTTGAATTTCTCAGTTTTTGAGGGAGGTCACGCCTTTCATGCCTAGGAGGGTGAGACTAGTTATGTGTTGCACCATTGGAAAGGTGCAATCAATCAATAGTTGTACTACTATCATCCCGTGAATAATTTTGTCACCTTCTAGATTTGATGAGTTTCAAGGATATCAATGTTAGGTGAGTTTTTGATCTTGCATGAGGATCTTGGGAAATCATACTAGACTTAGAGTTCACTAAGGTCTAGAGATCTAGAAACATCCCCTAGCCTCCTCCATCGATCTATAAAAGGAAGGAATTCCAAGGGAATAAGAGAGGAAGAATTAGAGAAGTAAACCTATGCTATAGGTTTTCAGCCAAGATTTCTTATCATCAATCTTCATATCATGTCATCCTTTCTTGTGTGAGGGTGAAGGAGGATATGGAGCAAGGATCAAGGAGAGGCCTAAATCAGAACTCAAGGTAAAACTTGATTGATGTATCATTTTCTCCACTTATTAATATATATTTGCATACTTTTCCCCTTCCATTTCTGGAACATTCAATTATGCACAATCATAAATGATAGATATGATATTTCCTTGAGTATATCAAGTTAGATCTAGCTTAGATTTGACATTCTGTTGAGGGGTCCTAAATCCCTTTAACTCAACAACAAGAACAAAACCCGCCACCGAGGCCCAATTATATCTAAAATGTTTAATAGTGGAATGGTTCTCCATATCTGTCGATCCGACCAAATAATCAATGGGCTTTATGTAGTGATTGAAAATATATCTTCTTATAAAAGTTCCTCCTTCAGTTTAAACGTTCTCCTTTTATATTTTCTCTTATTAGATGGGTCTGATAAAAAGATGGGTGTTGGTATAAACCAGCTGGGTAAAAGGTGAAATATTAACTACTGAAGAAGGCTGAGCTTGGGATAACCCTTGTGCTCTAGCATGAAGACAAATATTTTCACACCTGTGACAAGCCTAGTACTAATACATCAACTTGCTGGTATTTCAATTATTGACTGAGATACAATTATCGAAAGAAAACATACATGCAATAAAATGATGGCAAGAAAAATAGTTTCCTTAGCTCTAATCATCAATCACACATTAGAAAGAAAAATGATGGTGATCAGTGGGAATCCTATTCATTTCTATCAGATCATGGTCATTTTTCAATTGATCAATGATTCTTTGTGCCCATTCTAGCAAGAGAAATCCCCTTCTCTGTGCCTCTGTTGTTTCTGCCACTCTGATTTATTCACTGGCTTTGAGGGCCTCTTGGGCCGACTGATCTGTCATTTCCACTTGTGCATCCATGCTCATGGCCTTGAAAATGGTCATATTTGGGTTGGCCACTCTCTGTACCACCTCGTCCCAGTCCTGGGTGCACTCTGTGAAGATTTCATCCTCAAACTAGTCATGGGCATATGACCAACTGGATGACACTTGCATAACATATTAGAGGACCATGCCTTTAGGGTCGTGCTTGCAGAATTTGCCTGTTGGGAACCTGAATTCCAATTGTGTAATCCCTTCTTGTTTGGCTTGAGCAATATCCTTCACTGGATAGAACCCCACATGGAAACCGTAGGGTATGAATGCCCACTTCTTGTCCTTGACTAATATGGTGTTATAACCCTGCAGGATAGTCTGATAGCAGATTTATCCCACAACGAGTCAGTTTGGGACATGATCGGGAAGGAGATGCGGTGCTCCGGTGGCCCCAAACACCCTGATGTAGGTTGAGCATTCATCTAAATACCAATGACCTAATTTTTCTACCATCTTCTTGGTTGCTGTGGATAATCTTGGGCATTACTTCTTAAAAATAATAAAATGAATGCTAAAGTAGACGTGGATCGGGAGATCTGTAACATGCCAACTTAAATTCATGTCGATGAATACATTTCTTGCGCACATGACATCGAGTAGGTACGAGGCCATGTAGAAAGTGGGTTCTTCCCCTTTTTTCAGCATCTGATCCTGTTGTACAAAGATGCTCAATTTCTTAGAAATTATTGCTCCCCAATTGAAGTTGTTCCTGGAGATCGCCACTGTGTACACCAAAGGCATCCATGCTTCCAAAAACTTGGAGCAGTCCTTTTCTCCATATAGATGACATATGAGAGCCATGAAATAGATGTATGGCTCCCTTAGGTTAATTGTTCCATACCAACCATTTCTCTGGTTAGTGAAATTATTTTCCTCCATCCACTATGAGGCAATCAACCGGTTGGTGTCATGGAAATCATAAAACTTCATCATGAAGTCTACGTTGAGATGCTCCTCTGGGTCCCAGAGCTTGTAGTATTTCTAAACTTTTGTCAGGAGGAAAATGACGACACACCCAAAATTCTCATCATTGATCATGCACTTCTTCCCATCCGTATGGTTGATTATCCATTTCAAAATCTCTATGCAAGGGAAAATCAGGGTTCTGCTTGCCACCATGTGTAAATACGACTGTCAAATGTTTGGGAACACTTGGTCGTCGAGAACCCTTACGTCTGGGTCACTATGTGGGATATACTCTGGTATTATTCTCGGCTAATTATGTTGAAGAGATCCCCCCACTGTGGGAGCATTACTTTGGATCCGGTGTTTGCTTCTGTCTCACCGAAGGGTTGAGGCTAGATAAAATATTTCTTTGTTGATGTTTTAATGATAGGCTCCGCCCTGGGAGCATACTCCAACTACCTCATGGTCCCCAAAGAAGAATCTTCACCTCTTTCAACTTATTTTAGCCATGGTTCCCTCGGGGAACATCTAGTGGTTGGATTTCTTGGTGGTATCTTACTTGTAGCTAGAACATAGTTTAGAGATCATGCATATATAAATTACGACCAACGAATTGACAATATTGAATACATACCTTTGCAGCTTGTTAATCCTGGTTTTGATAATCGAAGGTTCAATACAGTATCGAGATGCTTGCTTTGCTCCTTCAGATGCTCTAGAATTCAACTTGTGCGCAGAATGAATTTGTTCAAAACCGTTCTAGAAATTTAAATAGGGATGAACTTACCTTGTAGCATCAACCATTCAATTTGGGTTATGAGTGTAATTTCATTAATTATGCCACCATATCTTCAAAGATGTTTAAAATATAATTCATCGTGGGTTGACGGCGTGAGAACGGGTGGTAATGTGGTCTATCGATGATTTCCAATTACTGTTGTCTAATTGGTGCATGAGGTAGAAAATAATGTGGGATCGGGCATTAACTATTCTATTACATGTCCAAATCCGATCAAATATTATGCCACAAACATCCCAACGTTTCACTCGTTCAGTTGGTGGATCAGGGGTCGGGATTGTGATTCAAACATTTTAGTTGATATCTTCTTGCAAAATATTCAACGCCGATCGATCTTGACGTACAAAGATGACATGGCAAAGCTGACCAAGAGGTGTGACTAGGACCCAAAGGAACCTTAATATGATTCAGGATGAAACTAGGCCGTAAGACCCCTTTACGTGATAAAGAGACATGGCATTCGAGACCAGTGACTTCATTTGGTCGTGTTAATTAGAATCGAGACTTTATTTAAGCTATACA
This sequence comes from Picea engelmannii, assembly GCA_009831015.1. NCBI lineage: Eukaryota > Viridiplantae > Streptophyta > Pinopsida > Pinales > Pinaceae > Picea > Picea engelmannii. The sequence goes on from ML800150.1 coordinate 38,167, forward strand.
TTCTAAAACCCAATCTTATATTTCCAACATCCAAAAGTATCAAGGATCAACGATCGACGATAAACCTACCCAAGTTCTCTCAGATCGACTCTCTTGAAAAAGTCCCGATGCCGAAAACGCATCGGGGATCGACGATCAGTGATATGTTTGTCGCAGAAAAAAATGATTGTTGTAACCTTTATGGATTTCCTTGACCCCGATAAAGCACATCGGTCATCGACTATAGGTAATTTCTTTGTGTCCTTCATTAATGTCTATCCTTCCCGTATTTTACGGATGCCGAAGGGGATCAACTATCTCTTGAAACTTCGTGCGAATAACTTATGAAAATCAACTTTGCCTCCTACCGATGACGATGGGGATCGACGCTCGGTGACTGTTGTAACTGAGTGGTTCCTTTACTTTCCTGAATCTTTTTCTGACGCCGAAACTGAGCACGTTAGGTGCAATGTTAGCTACCGATTCTTATTCGGGTGTTAAGTTCTTTTAGACATGAGGTTTCACAAGTTCAAAAAAACCTAACTTGATGATCAGAGTCATGAAAAAAAAACAAGTATAAACCATTTCCCAAAGTGAAATTGATTCAGACAGTGAAGAAAAACAAGTGGTACCCGAAAAATGATAAAATTTCACAAGGCTCTTAGGGTGTGTTGAGTGCTCAACAAATGGAGACTTACTGGGCGAAAGAATAATATCTGTTCCTTCCCCGGGCTTATCTGATGTAGAAGTTGGTTAAGGACTTAACTGGTCTTGTTTTTCTTATATGAGAGTCTCTTTTATCCTTGCGTTTGAAATTTCCCTTGTTTGCGAATCCGTGCCTGCCTGTGGGGTTTCGACCTTTGTTCCACCTTCGTTCCCTTTAGCCATGACCCATGCTCCCTTTTGGCAAGAGTTGAGTAAATTTTTCACTAGAACCAGGCCTTTTAGTTATCATCATTCACTTTCTATGGTGTTGCTTCGCTGTCAGTGAGTGCCCATAGCTCCGATGGAGTCACCCCGACGTCACAGACCTTGCTTCATTGCCAGTGAGCGTCCATAGGTCCGGTGGAGTTATTTGCATACCCTCTCCTACTTTGCACTCATTTGATACAATTGTACCATATGAATTAAAGTCAACAAATTCCTTGTGGAACACAACTTCAAAGTGCAAAAATTAACACAAAAAGAAAAAAAAATAAAGGACTCCACAACATGCCATATTAAAAAAAAAATAACATGAAACACACACAAACACACATATATTTTTAACAGAAATATTATTTTAGGGCTTGGCCATTCAATGGGAGGGCGTTAGCTCCCCCCTCGGATTTTGCAACCGATACATTCCTACACCACGTTTCTTGGCTACCTAAAAAGGTCTGAGCCATAGATTCTGAAACTTCAAATTTTATCCCTTCAGCTCATTCTCTCTATCCCATTTCAGGACTAAGTCTCCTACTTAAAAATTATTCTCTTTGGCCTTATGGTTGTCAAAACCGCATTTTAACTATCTGCTGATGAACAATGAACTTTTATTTTTCTTTCTCCCTTTCTTCTTCCAGCATGAGGATGATATCAATTCTTTGTTGAATAACTGATGAGGGTTATCATCTAGAATCTTGAGCAAGCTGAAGAGATGTAAGATATAGCCCGTTCGGGAGAATGTCCTCTTGTCCGTATATCATAAAGTATGGGGAATTACCTATAGCTTCCTTGGGTGTTACTCTATCAGCCAATAAGGAATTATGAAGTGAACTATGCCAATTCCTTTGGTTGTCTACCACTATTTTCTTCAATATCCTTACTAGGTTCTTATTGGTTGATTCTGCCACTCCATTCCCCCATGGATAGTAGTTTGCAGAGTATCTGATTATGATTCCTTTGTCTAGATAAAAATCTATGAATAGGGTGGAAGAAAAGTAAGAGGCATTATCAAAAGCAAGAACATAAGTCATACCGAACCTTGTGATCAACTGTTGTTCTATGAATTGGATTACCACCTTTTCATTTACATGATTCAGAGGGTCGACCTCTGCCCATTTCATGAAATAGTCCATGGAAATGAGTATGTATTTATGTCATTTTGAAGAAATCAGTATAATTTCTCCTATGACATATAACCCCCATTGCTCGAATGGTCTGGAGATGGCCACAGGTTGGAGTGGGACAACTGCTTTCTTTTCTCTCCCCGCGCTGATTTGACAAGTTTTACAATTCCTAGTGTATGTGTGTGCATCTCTAAATAGAGTAGGCCAATAATATCCAACTCTCAATATCTTGTGAGCGGTGGTATTCACTACAAAGTGTCCACCCAGAAGATCATCATGGAGCTCCTTCATAACTGTTGGCACAGGGGCAGACACCTGAGTCTTGCAACCACCCCTGCCTCTACCCAGGGTTCAACGCTCAAGAGAGCACCAAAAAAGCTCTAACTACCGACCCTTTCGAAAACACCTGTGAAGCAGATGAAGTCTCACCCGAGGTAGAGGCAGGGGTGGTTGCAAGACTCAGGTGTCTACAACCTTAGCTGGGACACAGATCTATGATTATCTTTCTTACAATGCACTTAGCATCAGTTATTCCTTAACATACATTCATTAATATAATTCACAGAAGTCACAGAGCATCGTAGTGAATACTTATACTAGACATGATTCAGTACTTATTCCCAACAATATAGGTTAGATTCAATAGAACAAGCACTAATCATCTCATATATCAGATCTAATGTTCATTCATTCATCAACAACAAAGAGCATGACTAGATCTACTTAACCACATCAAGCACTTAGCCAAGAAAGAGATACATACATAAGAGTGAAGCAAAAAACACTATACACACACTTACCGTGGTTCACCCCCACCCTGGGGATACGCCCACAAAGTCTTCTTTATCTTATCTTGGTCAAGCAGTTACAACATAGAGATTCAATGACCCTTACTTTGCACATGACAAAATATCTGTGCATCTCGCTAGATCCTTCTTCCTTGCTCTTCAACATCAGACTATAAAAAACTGCACTTAGCTCTCTGATCTCCTGCACAGAGAACTCTAAGATACATCCGATCACACAGATCCCATTACTAGCACTAAGTTTCATTCATACATCACACAGATGTACTACATTACTATCTCCCCTATCTTACTATCTATATTTCCTATTTATAGATTACAAAATGGGCCTAAATGTGGGTAAACCCACAGGTCGACATCCCTTTCTCGTTACATCAACCCAAAACCCTAAAATGGACCCCAAAATAGGTCTTGCTTCCTTCTTTTATGCTTCGTGTTGTGCTCCTTCCTTGGCAAGCTGTCACAGTCCCAAAAGGTCGAGTAAGACCAAGTACTCTTAAAAACTTGGTCAAGGGCCAACAGGCCCCCAACAGTCACCTGTGACTTGTCCCGAGTCACTAAGGTCTGACCAATTCCTCTTTGAATGCCTTGAGCTTGGCTTGAGTGGCTTCGACCTGCTGTAGTGTGACAACCTCTTGTTCAGTAAATTCCTGGAGTATTGTGTCATTGAGCGGTCCTTCTAGGCACTGTTTTGCAGTGATGACACCATGTTCGAGTTGAGCTCCCTGGATTTCAAGTTCTACGAACAATTGGCATGCCTTCTCTTGGAGTGGTTACAGTTGTTGAAAGACATCCATTACTTTACTTTGCAGCGTGTGTACTTGTTGTTGGGTTGTGCGTTGGTCTGCGAACCTCTTCATTATTTCGGTTGGGGTCACAGACTTCATCTGTGCTTGTAGCACGTCTGCATGCTGCTTTTCTTCATGGAGTTGTGCCTCCAATGTCTGCAATTCTGGATTCTCTGTGAGGGTTTCATAGGTCTGGGCGCTTCTGATGTTTAGCTGCCTACATTCTGAAGCCAAATTTTTTAATCAGTTGACTGCGCTTCGAGCAGTGGCTTCTCTTAGATCTCTTATCTCTTGGGGTGTCTTAGGCACGGTGCAGAGCTCCAGATCCATGATGCACTGTTGAAGTTGCTGGATTACTCCTTCCAGTTGGGTCAATGGTTGTGGAAGATGATCTTCCGTCTTCACTTGTATGATTGTCATAGAGCGCAGTTCCTTGTGAACTCTTTCTTGTGTTTCAAGTTGATATGCTAGCAATTGGTCCTTGCTCTTTTGTAAATGTTCTTTTTCCTCCTCCCATTTCACTTGTAAGTCAAGTTGCTCCTATTATTCCTTTCTCCATCGCTCTTCATGTGCGCTCTGTGCTTGCGCCAAAGCCTGGGTGGCTTTCTCTATGTTTTCTTGAGCTCGTCGAAGGTGAGCTTCGACTTTCTCAGCGATCTGGCGTAACTGTGTTGGATCATCACCTATTCCTAATATTTCCATTGTTAACAATGCCGTAGAAGCTGCTTGGCTGGACTAAAGTGCCTGATGTGCTTCTTTAGATTCACCCATGATCTAGCGGAATAGTTCCTCCTTCTTTGCTTCTTTCTTTTCTGCAAGCTCTAATGAGACATCATTCAACACGACAATTAAGAAGTCAAAATCATCCAGTGTAAGCATAGTCTTAAGCGTGTTCTGGGTGGCCTTAGTTTTTTTTCTAGATGAGGGCCTCGGTGGGGTAATCTTCCTTTTCTTGGAGGGATATGCCTCGTCCCTAGGCGGGGTAAACTCGCCTTTGCTCTGTTCAACTTCTGTGCCCCCTAGTTCTTCATCGTCACCTCCCTTCACAGGTGAGAGCGAAGTAGTCTTCATGGATGTGCTATGGATATCTTGAACTTCCACATCCTTCTTAGTCTTGCGTGGTATTGGTGTATCTGGCATAGATTCAGGGCTATCTACACCGAACATCTCTGTAGGGTCTGCTGCAACAAGGAGGTCTGCCAACCATTCCTTGGTAATCTCCTTTAGGTCATCTTTTGTCAGCTTGTAATATGACTGGAGTTGTTGTTTGTGCTCATCTGCACACGCTGTGATGTAGGTGAAGTGACGATCTGCACTGATTTTCATCAAAGGTCGAAACCTATGAAGAGTGTTGGGTGTAATGCGTGGTGTAGACTGAATGGAATTCCTCAACTGAATGTAGTACACATGGAAGACAACATTGGACTGCCATTGTTTGTTCATGTCACTGGAGTACCATAGCATACAAAACTTCATGACCAGGGATTCAAAGGGTTCAATCTCCGGAAACATGGCTCCCTCGGGTAGTTCCCACGCGATGAAGGCGATGAGTATGAGCAACCAGCTAAAGTGGAACTCATACCCTTGGTCCTGCGCGTGTATATAGTCAAGATCTAGTTTATTTATGATGTATTTCACCCAGTTCATTTGTATACCCTCCATGCACTTTCCTGTGAGGTCAACTACAAATCCAGTCACCTATGTAGGTCTGTTTTTTCAAACTAACTTGTCTGTGATCAGCTGGCAACCAAAGCGTACTGCTGCATTCTCAATGGAGGCTACCTTGTAACCTCACGTTCCTTTCTCCAGATCTCCATATGTGTCTTTTATTCGTTGAGCGAGCGCACGATCTGCGGTCTTTCCAAGGTAAAAGTCCTCCAGGTCAGTGCCCTGCATGCTTAGCCCAGTGATCCGATTGATCAGAATCGGATCCATGGTGATGCACCGATCCAACCATAGGTATCCTCCGTGGTAGCAGGAAAACAACAGTCGAACACAGACATTTACTTCTTGATGCCTCCCGAAATGTGGAATATTCATTACGTTGAGGAGGGTTGACTGCGCAAGGTTATGGGTTACAAGGTTATGGGTCCATTGCTATGGTACAATCTTTGGGTTCTTTCCTTTTGTAATAATCAAATACTTGTGCGGGGATAGCATATTGTATACCTTGTGATCTCCAAGGTTAAAATCACTAAATTTCAACAAGGTGAGCTTCTCCTGGTCATCATGAACTGCGTGCACCCCTTTCGAGAGGTACATAGTGACTACAACATAGTCAAAGTCTCTAGGTATAGAGTCTCGATTCACTGGTCCACTTAGTGGTGGGATATATTTAGGCAAGATGCTTGGGATCATCTTCACAGTGGCGAAGTCATTTCCGAGCTTAGATCGTCTTTCCGAAGCCGGTCGGGATGGTCCTGCTCGAGTAGTGAAAGGGGAAGCTGGCAGTATGCCCGAGGATGATGCCTGTACAGCTGTAGACATTCCATGTTTTGACATGACTCTCTCAACCATTAAATCAATTAGAAATTCTTCAACAATTTTCTCAGAAGCGCTGAGCTCGTTCGACATACAAAATTGGGTCAGTTGGCTCGAGTGCAAAAGGAATTCAGAAATGACAGTGAATAGTAAGGAAATGATCTTAGGGAAAGTAAATCTCAGGTTTCATGCTCAAATTATCAGTTAGAAAAAAGTATTCTCGGTGCATGGAATGTCAGGTTAAGTAGGAAATCTCAACAACGGTCTGCTTGCAACGGACATGGGGCCTTCATTAACTCTGTTCTATCCATTCTGGTACTATCCAATGGTCTAGTGGTAACCCATAACTGTTTTTCAATCCGTTCAGAGTGGCGGTTGAATGGGTATATTAGTTCCAACGGCTATATTGCTTCGTCATGGAAAAGTACTCTATGTTGTTGTTCTGATATCTCGACGAAGCTCCCATGCTGCAATTCTTCTTGCTGTGAAGTGTCCTCTGGAACCTCTTGTAACCTTACAATATTAGCCCTTTTCTTTCTTAACTTCCTATCCTTCTTCCCAGTGAGTTTCGTCTCAGTAAGGATTTTACCATTCTGATGTTTATCTTATGTGGTCTTAGTTACTTCGCGTTGTGGAAAATCTTTCTTAGGGTTCCTTGATAATAATTCTTCTATATCAAAAATAGGTAAATCGATATTCTAGGGATCCTCAAGTGTTCTCTTAGCTTCGACATCGGAGGTACTAATATTAAATATCTACGATCTGCTCTTATGTTATTCAATCAAGTGCACGATCCTTCTGGTCATAAATTATTTTAACTCTTTGATCAGGGGATCAAATTTTTCTCAATTTTCAAAGTGCTCGGAATGCGACGAAAATGGTGCCATTGCATCCGTCTCATCTTCCTGATTCCGACGGTATATTTACTTTCTCAAACGGAGTCTGTATGGAGGAGATATCGCGATCTGTCCGCCAAGCCAAACAGGCAAAAATTTTGGATGCTGACTGTACCTGTCCGTACAGTCCGTACGATGACATGGCAGGACCATATAGGCCGTACGGTGATGACGTGGTAGTTTTTTATTGGTTGGTTGCTGGCAAATTGGGTGGCAACACGTGTTCGGTTGGTGGCAAGTAATATGAGGACACGTGGCCCAATCCATGGGCGCCACGTGTCCCCCTCATTATTGGTTTATTTGGTTGTATAAAAGTATATTGGGAGTCCGCGGGGTTCGACCCCTGGACCTCCCCCACACTAGCGCCTTCGCATGACAGCCCGACCAATAGGCCACCGGGTATTTCTTGTTTTATATGTCTGTTTTAATATATTTGAAATCATATGTTGTAACCTATGGCAGGGGGTCGGGCCAAGGCTTAGCCCTCGGCCCGCGGTCATTTGAATGCACACATGACCATAACCCATTTCATAAAAAAACCGTGTATTATAATGTTTGTGCATGGGTTTGAACATAGCCCGTGGTTTGTGTGTATTGCGCCATATGACCCTAACTGGAGCGCGTGGATTTGGTTACACCAGTTTTATAATGGTTAAACACTTTCATTTTTAGCCCGAGGTCGTATGACCCATGTGCCCAAGTGCTTGATGGTTGGGGGCTGGAGGTGCCTTAACCATCCTACGGTTTGCACCGTTGGCGCGGTTGCGCCCGGTGCTGGGTTTTTGCACTTAAAAGAGCGTGTGAGCCAGGTTCATTGAAAAGGGGTGTGAATTGTAGAACCAGAGACAACAATCTTGAAGAGGGAGACTTCCAGGAGGCCTAAATTCTTCATTTTTCGACCGATTGAGGTGCCGAAAGAGCCCAGAAAGGGGTTTTGGGACACTGGGAAGCCATTGGAGCAGTCAGTTTGTCAGTTTGAACATTGTAGGACATGTTTTTGAGCACTTTTGAGAAATTAATAATAATGATCCATTGGAAGCTGGACCAGGAGATGTAGCCTAGGAGAGGGGTGAACTCCTTTATCAATTGCTGTGCATATGTGTTTATGTTCAATGTTTATGCTACTGTCTATGTTTATTTTGCATAAGTAATCCTTAATTTATGTGTTTCAAACTGATCCTGTTGCTTTAAACACATAACATTTCACTTGCAATAATTATTCAAGTTTTTCAAGTCTTCTTCATTTTTAGATCAAGTTGGTATCAGAGCACTGGTTTTGAAGACTTGATTGTTTGCAAGTTTTGTTTCTGATGCTCACAAGGTTGAAACTCACAAGAGGAGAAGGTCAACTTGTGGATCCAAGTTCTTATCCGACGAGGAGGAAGCAGTTTCATTCACCGCAAGTTGCAGAGAGACATTCACCAAGCATGGCTCATGCAGAAGACCATGAACGTGTTTCGAATGAAGAAGAAGACTTCAGGAAGACTATCATACAGTTGAGAGATATGATGAAGGTCATGATGGAATGGAACATGATGTTGCAGGGTGAAGGCTCCAACCCTTCAATGCATAAGGGAGGCGGTGGTGACAAGACTCCAGGCAGAGATGGAGGGAATGGTGCTTCTCCACCACCCTCTCCTCCTCCATCATCTTTATCTTATTCTTCTTCTTCTACCAGTTTGAAACATCTTCCCAATGGGCATGGTAAAACTCCTTCGCAAATTCCTTCATTAAATCTTGATATAAAATTTGAGTTGCCACTTTATAATGGAGAAGTTAACGCTGAAAAGTTAGATAACTGGA
>ML800150.1:53076-63160 GCA_009831015.1 Picea engelmannii
ATTTCATCTTTGGGAAAGATATTGCTATTGATGGGCAATATGATATTGATCGGGCAGAGAAGTTCATTGAACAAATTCAGTCGATACATCAGGTGGTGCAAGAGCAGTTGGAAAAGAGTCAGGCCAAGTACAAAGCGAGACATTACAAGCATCGTGTTGATCACAGTTTTGAATTTGGTGATGAAGTGTGTCTTTACATCAGCAAGGAGAGGCTTAAAGGAGAAGGTAAAAAGTTGAAACCAATTCGATATGGTCCCTTCAAGATTGTTGACAAGATTGGTAACAATGCTTTTCGTTTAGATTTGCCTCCATGTATGCAGATGTATGCAGTTGTTAATGTTGAGAATTTGAAGTTGTATGAGCCTCCATTGATTGATGATCAAGGAGAGAATGTTCAGATTCCTTCCATAGATGATTTTTCTCCAGAGCATCTAACAGAACTGCAGGAAGACACCATACTTGACAGGAGAATGCGAACTTCAAAGCGAGGAAATGTGGAGTATTTGCGAGTTGGTATTAAAGGGACGAATCCAAGCAAGGCCAAGTGGATTGAGGTTGGAAGGGTGAGGGAACTATACCCTCATCTTCACATAGACTGAGATAGTCTTTTGGAGGTCCAAAAGCTTCCCAATGGGGAGGTGTGATCAGGGGATCAAATTTTGCTCAATTTTCAAAGTGTTCAGAATGCAATGAAAATAGTGCCATTGCGTCCGTCTCATCTTCCTGATTCCGGTGGTATATTTACTTTCTCAAATGGAGTCAGTATGGAGGAGATATCGTGATCTGTACGCCAAGCCAAACATGCAAAAATTTTGGATGCTGACTGTACCTGTCCGTACAGTCCGTACGGTGACGTGGCAGGACCGTACATGCCGTACGGTGATGATGTGGCGGTTGTTTATTGGTTGGTTGCTGGGGAATTGGGTGGCGACACGTGTTCGGTTGGTGGCAAGTAATATGAGGACACGTGGCCCAATCCATGGGTGCCACGTGTCCCCCTCATTATTGGTTTATTTGGTTGTATAAAAGTATATTGGGAGTCCGCGGGGTTCGACCCCCGGACCTCCCCCACACTAGCGCCTTCGCATGATCGCCCGACCAATAGGCCACTGAGTATTTATTGTTTTATATGTCTGTTTTAATATATTTGAAATCATATGTTGTAACCTATGGCGGGGGGTCGGGCCGGGGCTTAGCCCCGGCCTGCAGTCATTTGACTGTACACATGACCGTAACCCATTTCATAAAAAAACTGTGTATTATAATGTTTGCGCGCGGGTTTGAACATAGCCCATGGTTTGTGTGTATTGCGCCATATGACCCTAACTGGAGCGCGCGGGTTTGGTTACACCGGTTTTATAACGGTTAAACACTTTCATTTTTAGCCCGAGGTCGTATGACCCATGTGCCCAAGTGCTTGATGGTTGGGGGCTGGAGGTGCCTTAATCGTCCTACGGTTTGCACCGTTGGCACGGTTGCACCCGGTGATGGGTTTTTGTGCTTAAAAGAGCGTGTGAGCCAGGTTCATTGAAGGGGGGTGCGAATTGTAGAACCAGAGACAACAAGCTTGAAGAGGGAGACTTCCAGGAGGCCTAACTTCTTCATTTTGTGACCGATTGAGGTGCCGAAAGAGCCCAGACAGGGGTTTTGGGATGCTGGGAAGCCATTGGAGCAGTCGGTTTGTCAGTTTGAACATTATAAGACATGATTTTGAGCATTTTTGAGAAATTAATAATAATGATTCATTGGAAGCTGGACCAGGAGATGTAGCCCAGGAGAGGGGTGAACTCCTTTATCAATTGTTGTGCATATGTGTTTATGTTCAATGTTTATGCTGTTGTCTATGTGTATTTTGCATAAGTAATCCTTAATTTATGTGTTGCAAAATGATCCTGTTGCTTTAAACACATAACATTTCACTTGCAATAATTATTCAATTTTTTCAAGTCTTCTTCATTTTTAGATCACTCTTGCTTCTCCTGTTCCAACACTTTCTCTTCTTCTCTTCGTCTGGCCTGTTCTCTATTAATCCAGGATTTTCCTATGATCATGGTAAACGGGGCACTGTCTTCAACAAATTTAATGATCTCAAAGTCTTCCTCTGTCGAAGTTCCATTGACAGTCATAGGTATCCGAGCGAGCCTTCCAGATAGGTTTACTAACTTTCCTCTGAAGAAACTTGTTCCTCCTAGGGAAGGGATCATGGTAGGCTTTCCTATATCTTCCCAAGTTCTTTCTGGCATAATGTTCACTTGCGCTTCTTCATCAAGGGTACAGTCAATGTCAAAGTCCCCTATTCTTGCTTCGATTTTCTCCTTTTCTTTTAATATGTCTGATAGCCTAACATGTCGGTGGTAATTCAAGGTATCTCTCATCTGTAGCAATATATTTTCTGATTCCTTCTGGGCTTCTGCTATAATATTGGTCTCTTGATCTCCCTCAGGGTTTGCTTGTTCCATATTCAGCTTCTCAAGCCTAGCAATCATTCTAGGGAAATCCAATACTTCATGGTCCATAGCCTTACAACAGAGGCAACCAGGTCTTCTCCCAGGGCATTCTTTAGCAAGATGCCTCGGTCATATGCAACTATAACAGAGGGTTAATCCTCTCGTCTGTTTAGATGTTCCCCAACTCCTTCTATACTGTGCACTAGGATCATGGTGGCTAACCTATAAAAAACTTTTTTTAGGAGCCTTCATCCACTTGTTAGTCCAGACATTCTTTCGATGCATATGTATAACATATCTATCACTATACTTATCAGATCTATTCATATCAAACTTTGTTTCATCTATTAATGCCCTAGTTTTGAAGCTAGGACAAAATCTATCAAACATACCTAGATCCATGCTTTAGAAACATTTTTTTTTTCACTTATCTTACTTCTACAGAGCACAAATTTTCCATATCTAAAACTTTTAACTATTCTTACCTTTATCGAGGCATAGAGATTACAGATCTTACCTTTTTATTCGCAGATTTAACTTCTTTTCTTTAGATTTGACCTCTCTTTCTTCAGATATGATCTCTTTTCTTGGCACAAAGCTTCACAGGTCAAACAAAACACTGCGCACTAGGGAAACAGATCTACGCACAAAGCTTATTTCACACAAATACTCTTCTTCTTCAGTTCCCAGCAATCACAGTTCCAAGTCCCGGTAATGGAACCATTTGTTGGCACAGGGGCAGACCCAGGGTTCAATGCTCAAGAGTGCACCAACAAAGCCCTAACTACCAACCAATTCGACAACACCTGCGAAGCAGATGAAGTCTCACCCAAGGTAGATGCAGGGGTGGTTGCAAGACTCAGGTGTCTGCAACCTTAGCTGGGACACAGATCTGTGATTATCTTTATTACAACGCACTTAGCATTAGTTATTACTTAACATACATTCATTAATATACTTCGAATAAGTCACAGAGCATCACAATAAATACTTATACTAAGAATGATTCAGTACTTATTCACATCAATGTAGGTTAGATTCAACAGAACAAGCACTAAGCATCTCATATATCAGATCTAATGTTCATTCATTCATCAACAACACAGAGCATGACTAGATATACTTAACCACATCAAGTACTTAGCCAAGAAAGAGATACATACATAAGAGTGAAGCACAAAACACTATACACACAGTTACCGTGGTTCAACCCCACCCTGGGGCTACGTCCACAAAGTCTTCTTTATCTTATCTTGGTCAAGCAGTTACAACACAGAGCTTCAATGACCCTTACTTTGCACAGGACGAAAGATCTGCACAATTTGCTAGATCCTTCTTCCTTGCTCTTCAACATCAGACTATAACAACCTACACCTATCTCTCTGATCTCATGCATAGAGCACTCTAAGATACATCCGATCACATAGATCCCATTACTAGCACTAAGCTTTCATTCATACATCACACAGATATACTACATTACTATCTCCCCTATCTTACTATCTATATTTCCTATTTATAGATTACAAAATGGGCCTAAATGTGGGTAAACCCATGGGCTGACATCCCTTTCCCATTACGTCAACCCAAAACCCTAAAATGGACCCCAAAATAGGCCTTGCTTCCTTATTTTTTGCTTCGCATTGTGCTCATTCCTTGGCAAGTTCTCGCAGTCCCAAAAGTGGTCGAGTAAGACCAAGTACTCTTCAAAAATTGGTCAAGGGCCAACAATAACCTTGTCTGCGTCTTCACGTTCAAGACATATTAGAAGTACCCCATCATAATTAACACAGAAGAGAACTGAATTTATGAGGCAATACTGTGTCGATTTTAGTTTGAGAGCTCTCCTTTCCTTAGGGTTTAGGTTTTTTGGGAAAGTCCCATGATGCAGAAAATAAGTTAGTTTCCCATACCAAGACTCTTGCCCTGGGGAAACATATAAAGCTTCACTATACTGTAAATCCAATTCATTCTCCAACTCAGGGTCTTCATTTACTTGGTCCTTAGCTTCAACGACCCATTTACACAATCTTTGTCCTTTAACCGGTTTGGAAGGTTTTATATATACATCAAATTCTTGGACCACTACCATCCAGTTTCCTCTTCTTTCCCCCATCTCTTGCTGAGTGAATAGGGATCAGATTGCAGGATGAGGCATAATGACTTAGGTGTGGTTTTTTAGGATGTAATATTTGAAATGTTTTACTGCCTTGTACACCACATACACCTTCTTGTCTATAGCAGGGTAATTTAGTTCGGACCCTTGGAGAATAGTGCTCATAAATGAGACCGATGCCTCATTGTTGTCATCATCCTTCTGAGTCAATACTGCAACTAATGATTGGCCAGAGGAAAAAATATAGAGGAAAAAATCTCTGCTAAAGTCGGGACTTTGCAACACTGGAGCTTGAGATATTGCGGTCTTAATATTTCTGAAATCACTTTTTTGTTCGTTATCCCACTTAAATTCAACATCTTTGTGGATCATTTTTTGTAAGGGTTTGATAGTTTCAGCGAATTTGGGGGTAAAATTCCTCACAAAATTGATTTTCCCAAAGAAGGATTGCATAGACTTTATGTTGTGGCGTAAGGGAAGCTGAGCTATTTCCCTAATTCATTCTGGGTGTATGTGAATTCCTGCTTGAGATATAATATGACCTAGTAGTTTCCCTTTCTCGACACCAAAGATACTTTTCTTAGGGTTTAAAGATATATCGTATTTCCTACACCTTTTGAAAATCTGGGTTAGGTGTTGGATTTTATCTTTTCTATTCTTTGAATACACAATCACGCCATCCAAATAAACTACTACACGTTTGTTGATTAGTCCCCGAAAAGCTACATCCATGGCCCTTTGGAAGGTTTCCCCTGCATTGATTAACTCAAAGGGAATGCTTTTATAAGCAAAGGCTCCCCACTTGGTTCAGAAAGTAGTTTTCAATTAGTTTCCTCTGAAACTATGACTTGGTTATAACCTGAAAAACTATCCAGTAGGGAAAAAACCTCAGAACTAGATACGGTCTGCAAGAGTTTCTCCATCGGTGGGACTGGGTAGTTTTCCTTTTTGGATGCTCTTTTTAGGTTTCTGAAATCCACACAAAGGCGGATCTCTCCAGAATTTTTCCTGAAAAGAACCAAATTTTCTACCCAGGCAGCGTGTCTAACCTGAAAGATAATTTTAGCATCTAATAATTTCTTTAACTCCTAACACATGAGGGGTTCCAGAGATGAGTGGTACTTCCAGAGCTTCTATTGGAAGGGTTTTACTCCAAGTTTTAACGAGATTGTGTGTTGAATGATATGAGTGTCATAAGTCTTCAGATCTTGGTAGGACCATGAAAAAACATCTTGTTATTCTCTGAAAAGTTTGAGATAGGCCTTCTTTTATTCTTTAGACATTGTCTTGCCTAGATTTATATTTTTAGGGTTTTCCAGAGTTCCTAGGTTTACAATACCGTACATGGGACACAAGATCCCTATTTTTGTGTTTGTTGACCCTTTAAATCTTTCCCTTAAGTCAAATAGGTTCTCCAAATTGGCTACCCATTTCAGTATCGTGTGAAACCTCGGTTTGTTAGCTGAGTGGTTTTTTCCACCTCTTTGTTCATGGGGATTGGTTTCCACTAGTTGCTCTAGAATATTTCATCGTTAATAGCCAGGTCTTGAAAATTTTCCTGATTGGTTAAAAAGTTTATGATTTGTTCATCTCCTTTAAATACCTTCCATTTAGAAATATTGTTGGGCACTAATGGTTTGTAGAGTAGCTCCACAGTGAACTAGGAGGCTTCATAGTCTTCTAAAGGGGATAACCTTGAGGTGACAGTGGCTAGGGAATCATCAAGAGTATTCTTAGTTTTGGGTATTGTTGTAATTTTGAAGGCTTCAAAATGTTATATTAGCCTGCACACTTCCTGTTGATAATTCCTTAGGTGGGGGAAGTTGCAGTGTATAGTGTTCCTTACTTTCCTAACGATGATTTTAGAGTCTCCGAAAACCTTTAGTTCTTTAACGTTTAAGTCTATGGATTTCTTTAGCCCTTGCACTAAAGCTTCATACTCGACACTGTTATTAGTGCATTCAATTTCTAGTCTGCAGAACATGAAATTTTGCTTACCCTTCGAATCAATGAGGATACACCCTGCTCCTGATCCTTCTTGTGACTTAGACCCATCAAATTACAAGGTCCATACCTACGAGTGAGAATTGTCAGATTTTCCATTCTTACTAACTTCTTCCTCTCCACCTATTTTCTCTGTGGTTTCGAACAAAGGTTCTTGACATAAGAGGGTTTCTTCTGCTGTCGTCAGTACATTTTCTTGAAAATTCATTTCAAAGTTTTGAGTAAGAGGAAAATTAGATGAGAGGGGGGAAATTACTGAAATCAGAGTTGTAGGAGTAGTTTCCTAGCACAAGGAAATTTTCTGAAGAGGGTTCGTTAAGGGATTCTAAATAGGTGACAATATGTTTGAGATACCTTTCCCTATTGATCCTGATCATGTTCATGTGTCCCTTTAATGGAAACCAAAGGTGAGCCCAGTCTATGCTAAAGTATATGTTCAACTTCTTAGACCAATCTCGACTAAGTAGCAGTCCATAAGCTTTTGGTATATCAACTACAATGATGTCAATTACTTGAACAAATTTCGGGGGTGTTTCCATTATGATCATGACATCCTTGAGTTCTCCCATAAATTTCACCTGGGTTATGTCCAGTTGTATCACATGTTTACCACTTTTGAGAGGGGTTGTGTTTAATTTATTGCAGATAGATAATGGAATAACATTAGAGGATGCCCCTGAGTCAACCAAACAATTATGGAGGTTTTTGTTGAAGACTTCAAATTTAAAGAGGAATGGTGGGAAAAAAGGCTTTCATTTTTTATCTTCAGAGCAAGCATTTATAGTTGGTTTATTTCTTAGATCCATGGGGGATGGATTTTCTCCTTGGTCAGTGCTTGTTATAGGAGTTTCTACTGACTTCAAGGCTTGTAACAGAAATTACTTTTGTTAGGGAATTCTACACATGTCCATGACCGATACATTTTATTTTGATCTTTTTAAATCTTCTACTATGTTGTATTCTATCTTGGGTGATTCTCGTGTATGAATATTTATAGGGTTTCTTTGGGAGACAAAAGATTCTTTTGGGTTATCAGATGTTGGATTTCCTCTCAAAGTTTGGGAAATGGTAAGGTTGTTTGAGACCGATTGATCCCTACTTTGCGTTTTCACAACTAGGACCTCTGCGGGTGGTTCTTGAACCTCAAACAAATCATCGGATGAAATTGGCAAGTCAGGGTCCCACAACATCATCGTTGTTTCTTCCGGCGGGTCGACTTCTTCTTGATCAACAATATTCATCATTGAGCCGCTTGATTTTTCGATAAGGGAAACTTCATTTAGGAACTGATTGACCATCAAATTCATGGCATGCACCCATTGCAGACAATCTCTTTCAAAATGTTTCTCTTGGTGATAGATAAAAAAATATTCATATGCTACATTTCCTAGGTCGATGTTTAAGTTGGATGGGGGAGGTTTAATTTCTTTGAATGATGGGTTTCTTTTAAAAAATGGTTTATAGGTCCTTTGGCCTTGGTTTCCTTCCCCTTCACTTATTTTCATGTCTATTATTTCATTTGAAAACTTCTTAATCATCCGTTGTAGGTCTTCTATGTCTCCACTTCCCTTTTCGGGACCTTTTTCTGTTTGTTTCCCTGGGGGTCTGGTCAACAAGAGTCCTCTCCTAGGTGGAGGTTGAGCTTCCTTATTAACTAGCAAGACCTGAACCTCTTTACATCCCTTCATCTAGAATTCAATTGTTTTGGCTTCCTCTAAATTCTCAGCTAGGGTTGTTTTGGCAACCCTTTTTACAAACATAGAAATAGAAGCAGGGAGAGCGCTAGCGTATACTTCGATTCGCAACTACTGAGTGGGTTTAGCTTCAGGTTGGATTTTTTTCAGGATAATGGTGAATCATTGATTGAAGTATTTAACCTTTTCTTTTGAACTCATGGTGGTGGCGAACAACTGAGCCATTAAATCTCCTGTAGTGGTTTCTTCTATGAATTTGTCTAAAAAATACTTTTGAAACTTCGTCCAACTAGTTATGGAACCTATAGGCAAGTTAAAATACCACGTAGAGGATGAATTCTCAAAGGTATAGGGGAAAATCCTGTATACTACATCTTCATGTTGGATGTTCATCAGTCTAATAACTAGTATGAAATTTTTGATATGGTCTTCAAGCAATCTAGAGGTTTTTTTGAAAAGTCAACAAGAAACATGTGTCTAATTTAGTTTTCCCTTAATTAAATTAGACAATAAATATTAATCTATTATCTCATTCATAACTGAGTGATTTGGAATTGTAACAAAATTGTAAGTGTAGTTAAGTGAGTTAATCTTAGTTGTATTAGTGCGAGTTCAGTGAATTAATTATTCATTAATTCACAATCAGTTAAACTCGCATGCAACTAAAGACTTGCCACGATTAACTACATGCATGTCATTTCAATGGACACCAGTTGAGATAACAGGTGAAAGGGACAGTTGGCTATCAGTTGTGAGTTGTTCACACATGCATTGGATATGCTTATGAGCATGTGAAAACGATTCATTCGATTTATTGTGAGAATTCGTATTGCAGAGTTTGTGCAGAGGAGGCAAGCTGTCTGGACACGGGAATTGGCGCATGCATTTGCTAATTTGTGTATGACAGTGTGAGACGATTGTATTGTACGGAGAGCTCTTGGATTAGAGATTTGTATGAGATTGTTTCATGATTCATGATATACATAATATATGATAGTGGGGTTTTTAGCTTTACGCTTTCCCGGTAAAACTTATTGTGTTATGTGTTATTGATATTTCACTTTGTGCATTGTGGTTGAGATCGTGGTTTAAATTGNTTCCGCAATAATAGTAGAAGCGATTCTGTATTTAACAAGTTGTGGTAATTGTTAGATCAGGAGAATCGCAGGAATACATTAATTTGTATCGAAATTTCTACATGGTATCAGAGCCACGGAGGCCATGGAGTGACGGAAGTGAGCTGCGGACATAGTGCATTTCCGCAGGTCCCGTCTCTAGCAGGGTGCGGACACACAGTACTGAAAACTTCCAAAATTTTCAAAAACAAAAATTTCCGCACCCTAGACAAAGGCAGGGTGCGGACATCTCTGAAATTTCCACAGTCTATAGTGGAGCAGGGTGAGGGAAACACAAGAAATTTCCTCAGGCTATAGTGGAGCAGGGTGCGGATTCCTCAGGCTACACACAGGCAGGGTGAGGGAAAAACATGACATTTCCTCAGGCTACACACAGGCAGGGTGAGGGCAAAACAGGAAATTTCCTCAGGCTACACACAGGCAGGGTGAGGGCAAATCAGGACAGTTTGCAAGCTACTCACAGGCAGGGTGCGAAATCCCTTCAGGATGCTCTCAGGAGGGGTGCAAACCTTCCAGAGAAAGGAGAAAGTGAAGGGGTTGAGTTTTTTTGGTTGGATAACATTCAAATTTGCTAGATTTTCTTGGTGCGACATTTGATTCAAGATCAAAATGTCTTTCAATGGCTTGAGGTTGGAGTATGCACTCGAGGGAAGCTCTAACTACATTTCATGGAAGGACAGGATGGAG